>JANAWD010000355.1:21659-42723 GCA_027627245.1 Meripilus lineatus | reverse complement strand
GGCATTCAGCAACTCATGGGAGACGGAGCCCCGTTCAAGCCCCTACCTGCCGATACTTCTCCGAGTGCACGGGCTCGTCAGGCACAGTATCCAACGAAATACTTGCTAGTGAGAGTGATGAAGATTTCTTCAAGACAATGCCTCCACGTATTCATTCACTTGCGGTCGCGACTGTCGCCGAGGGAATAAATGAAGGCAAGGTGTATATGAGCAAGCTCGGTTGATGATGTGTTCCGTCTTCCGTATCCTCTTCCTCTTTACCCTCCTTCCCCCACAATCTCGATTGACTTGCTGCGTCCTGTAGTTGTCATTCGTTCCTTTGTTCCGATCTTCTGTTTTTGTTCCTGTTTGCTCTGATTATTATGCTTCTTTGTTCATCGTCCGTCATTTGACATTTTCTCAAAGGTGTATCTCGCCTTACCTTCTTCAACAACCCTTCAACAAATTTCTCATTTCTGAGTCGTTCGTGTCGTGTCATCTCTCATCTTTCTCATCATCCTCATCATCATTCCTCATCATTTGCATCTTGCAATTGTCTCTGCTCATGCTCGACTACTCGACTACTTGATGGCGTAGATGATCGTGTCACCCTTGAATGTGTCTGTGTCTTCTCGTTAACGTTATGGACATTAACACGTCGTCATTGTCATTTCTCATCCTCTGACTTTCTTATGCGTATACGAATTGGTCTTTAGTGGTTTTTCTTTTTCTTTTTGAAGAATAGTCCTTGGTTTTCTATAAGTCTTTCCTTATTTTCTCTCTCTTTCTCTTTCTCTTTTTCTCCTTCTCTATCTCTCTCTATCTCTTTCAGTCTTTTCTTGTAGCCTAGTCTCAGCTTCAATGGTATTGATCCATCTCTCCCGTCTCTCGTTCTTGGTAGATCTTTCTCTGGATATTGTTTACTACCATCCATCCGCTCCTGGTCTTCTGATCATGATTCAACATCGACATCGAGCTTGACTTGAATCCATTTCCTCTCTTCATTCGTCTGTGCTTCTGGTAACAACGTTAAGAATCCGCGTCATCTTTTATTCCATGTCTCTCACCACGTATTATAACGTTTACGATACTGCTCACTTTTATCTTTGCGCCCGCGTTTGAGATTCTTTTTTTTTTTTGGCTTCGTTTTTTATATTGCAGTTTTGTGGGCATTTTATTGGTTTGTCCTGTGTTTCGCGATCTTCTGATCATGATCTTCTCCTTCTCTCTCTCTCCCTCTCTCTCTCTGTCTCTCTTCTCTGATCTCCCTTTTGTATTTATCGAATGAAGTAGGAAGAATGAAAGTATTATATTGTAGTTTTTTTTTTTTTGCCTTATGAATGTTGCGAGAGGTTGTTTGGACGGCAAGTTTGGTTTGGTCTGTGCTGTGTTGGGGCTTTCCCCTTGAACGCAGAATACTCAGGAAAACAGTGGCGCACTTCGAGGTCTTCTTCCTCCCACCGCCGCTCGCCATAGTCTGCTATAATTAACGCGTAAGTTGGCGAAGGTCGGGACTCGGTGGAGTGCCCTCCTCCAGGGGCTGTGCCTACCTTGACATTCCAGATACAATATACGCGAAGAAGTTCTGTCATGGTCTTTATGACCTGACTCGAACGTTAACCACTGTTCGACCGACTTCGGACAAACGGATACATAGGTACTTCGATGACGACGGTGAATTGTGACTCTTCCAGCACCGACCGCGGAGTCCGTCCTGGTATCCCAGTCCAGAAGTTCTTGGGACATCGTAATATCGTCCGCAGCGCTGCTGTGCACTGCAAATGGGTCCTATGTTCCATGTACGCATTACAGTATCGTCTATCGTATGTCTTTCTGACTCTTTTGCACCTCTACTTTTTACACTGCCTCGGCGGTAACGGATCCGGAACAGTGATAGGGATGATAACCGCTTTGGGAACAAGGGACAAGTATCATATACACCGCACAGTGCATGTATGGTATCGTGGACTGGAAGTCTAGAAACTGTGTATTGTGGTTTTACGTACGGTATTTGGGAGAGAATTCTTCCTTGTGGGATTCTTCGTTTCCGCTCGGAGTGGGATTTGGGGATACAGTGCCTCTACTACTACTGCGCCATTGCCCCTGGACCTGGACTGCAGTGGTTCTGGCGTCGTGCAGGGATGAGGATCCGTATGGACGTCGATACCTTGTCATTCAGGTTGGGGTAGTTGCTGTATGGGGTTGGGGGTGTGATGGCCCTTCACGTTTCACGAATCGGTTGCGGTACCGTACTTCGTGCTTGAAGCTTCGAGATCCGGGAGCGCGAGAGGTTAATAGACACGTACAGTTCGCGGGATTACCATGGATGGCCATCGTATTCCTTCAATCTCGAATCTTGTGTGTGGTATGTTCGAATACCCATGTTTAGGCAGTGAAACCTCCTACATAACTCATGATCAAGGCTGTGACGACGTTTCCGCTGGGGGGAGATGTGCTTCTGTGGGTGTCAAGGACGTTCAAGAAGTTCGTTGAATGTATTCGATGAAAGCCGAACATGACCGGACTGTACTCGTGTTCTGCAATGCGGTAAGAAGTATTCCTTATTCCTATGCTTTTTCTTTTTGCTAAGCGAGAGCCCTGGCACTGGAAATACCCACTTTGAACCAACTGGAGTCTCGGAGGCGCTGTTAGCCTTCTCGAGCTTGTCCAGCAGTACTCACAATTGACAGTGATGCTTGTCGTGAGGTATCTGCAGTTGCACTTGTCAGTCGCTATAGGATGGGGATACATTCCAAAAGGTATCCATACTATCCAATCCCTGCATGGAAAAAAACTTCCCTCCAATCACGCTTCTCCCGACCGAAGATAGACTAAAGAAGATAGGGAAAAACACAGAATCAGGGTCACCGCCATATCGCCACTTTCGTTTCTGTGAGTCTCAGGGTGGGTGAGTGGGCACAGGGCAAACCTGATTCCAAGAAATCGTGATGTGCGTTTACGGTTTCCTGTCCGAGTCGCCCTGGAACTTCGTACTGTATGTATGTATCCTGATCGTGACGCGGTCGGGTAATGGATTATGGATTTATTGACAGTTCCCCCTTCAGGTATGGCGTAAGTTGCGGGTATTCGGGGAAGTTCTTTGCGAGTCATCGTTCCAAGGATATCGGCCAAACCATGCCTTCCCCGATTTTCAAAGGACGGATAAGCTCGACAGAAGGTCAATCAAGTACCCCTTTGTAGAATACATACGATCTCCCATGGATCTTCCATATCGTCTGAACCTAAGATGGGTGACAAAGGATTAGGAATTGAATGTGAAGGGAGACAGGACATGCGACAGTAGAATGTGAAGTGTACCAGCTGCATGCACTGCCTCATCAATGAAAGGCCAACGGAGTAAATGGAATTACACTGCCTCCACCAAGAAAGTCATATGGCGGCATACAAAGAGAATTCCCACCCGGCGGACACACGAACCACAGACGGCGACATAAACCACCAAACGTACCTCCAGGATGACAATCTAACAATCGCAACAACCGGAATCTGTAATAGATTGTTCTGGTACACGAATGTTGGCTGTGCTGCTGCACAGCATTTTTGGGCGCGTCATGGGGTCGTGTTGTGGCTTGGAAAAAACTTTCGGTTTCTTGAAATGATGCAGAGGCCAAAAGTGTTGGGGGGGTTTTGCATCCTCTCAGGGCTTTGTTCCCATGCATGAACGTTGTGGCAGTGCGAGGATGCGGCTTGAGCGTTCCGTGGAAGACGTGCTCGAGCTCCATCAACATTCATCCGTTTTGGTTACCTCAATACACCTCGAGGAGAGAAACTCACGATCGGAACAGAAGCTGGCTCAGATCGCCATGCAATCCGACTTCTACACACCCACCACAAAGATCTAAAAATGAAAGGGTACTTGGGGGATTACTTTGCCTTACTCATCAAGTCCACTTGGACAATGGGAGCAAAGGGGAACGTGGGGAGACAAAGGGACGGAGATCAGAGATCAAAAATCCGAAACAATTGATCTAGATGTTCGGGATGGCTGCTTGTTCCATGAGTTGTACGTTGAAGTTTCACGACGAGATTAGATTCGAGGGTAGGGTCGATTGCGGGTTGTTAAGTTGCATCTAGTGCGCCAATGACCGCGAAAGATAGACTCGGGCTTGATTTGCTTTGTCAGTTGTAGTTTAATTGATAACCACAGACAGAGGCGAAACAGGTGCTACCAGTACTATGCGAGAGCAAAAGCAGTACGGATATATGGATAGAATCAAGCAGAGCCAAGGCATCTGAGTGTGAGGAGTCTGTCTCGAAGTTTCATTGATTATCAGCAATGAAAAGGGTGCAAGCGTGCAAATATCATGAACTCGTCGCTGGGTTATCGGTATCGGCGTTCTTCGTCGCGTCGGCAGTGTCGTTTCTGTTGACGACGGTATCGTCTTCTCCAAGTGTTGTTGAGAGCCGCCTACATTCTGCACCACTTTCAGAAAGTACTGAGTTTCACAGAAATGAGATGAGAAATCGACAACGAAATGAAAGTTTGAATAAGTATTCACAGTGTCGATTCAGCGCGTCGATCCTAGCAAAAGGTTTCTTGCACCCTTCACAAGAATATGGACGGATATTCAGGTGTAGTTGTTCATGGGTCTTGCAATCATGTTGTCTCGAGAAGGATTTTCCACATCCGGGCCACTTGCAATGATACGGTTTTTCTTCTGCGTGTGACCTCAAATGACCTATAGGAAGCATCGAACGAAGGGAGAGAAAGGAGAGAGGGGGGGAAAGGATGGAGTAGTTAACGTCCACTCGCATTTAAGAGCACCACCAACGACTGACTCACCCTTGAGATTGAAATGCCTCGTAAACGTGCTCCCACAGCCTGGCACAGGACACGCAAAATTGAGAGGTTGCTTCCTCCTCTTCTGACTCGCGTTCGACACACTCGGCATTGTCACAGGTACTTCCGACGCCGGAATCAGCATATCATCTCGGACAGCAAGGACGGGAGGATCATCGGACCCTCCAAAACCACAAAGGACCAGTGCCTGCTTCATCTCTTCCCGATCTAGCTTATCGCCTATCCTCTTCGTGGAAGAACTCGTTGATTCGTCTCCGACGCTCGGATCCGCGTTGTCAAAAGTCGTGAGATAATGAGAGATCTTCGTATAATGTCGTTTGATTTCACGAGGTGAGTGGATGTCCAGTCCTTCGATCTCGAGAAGCTGTAATGCCTCACGGCAATATCCAACCGCCTCTTCAGAGCGGCCAAGCTGGATAAGGGGATCCGAAAGCTCGCTCAAGCACATGAAGAAAGGAATAGCGGATGGGGTTGGCTGTACTAACATGAGAGATCGGTAGACCTGCCTGGATTGGAGGAAGGACGTAACGGAGGCAGGGAGGTCCCCAAGCTGAGCGTGGCCTTTTGCAAGCCGATACAGAAGGCCGGCCAGTACATTTTGGTCAAGGGGAGAATGCGCGTGAACCGGGTTCTGTAGAATCGTGATCGCTTCTGTTGCAACCTCGAGACCCTCTCTGAACCGACCCACCTCGTGGAAGGCGATGTTGAGTTTGGAGAGGGTTTCGACAAGGGAGGGGGTGAACTCTGCAGACTTTTCGCTACAGAGAGCTCGTTGGTGACTTAGAGCCTCTTCGAAGATCGGTAGAGCCGCATGGTGCTCGCCTAAGAGGCAATGTTCCATAGCGAGGCCCGAGAGGGATTCTGCAAGGCGAGGCGCATAGGCCGCGGACTGTTGGTGTTGGAGGTAACGATAGACCTGAACCAACTCGTTCGCGAATCCGAGAGCATCTCGATGCCGACCAAGTGAGTCGCACGAATGCATCATGGAACGAAGGGAGTCGGCAAGGAGTGGAGCAAAGTCTTCGGGTGTACCCTGGGTAATGGTCCGGTAGAAGTCGATCGCCTCCTGGAAGAAGCTTTTACTATACTCCTTGTCTCCTCGCATTTGGTAGCACAAACCTAGGTTGTGAAGGGAAGACGCAAGCGATATTTTGAAGTCGCCGGGGTAGACCTTCTCAAGATCACGCCGTAGTTGAACTGCCTCCGTCCCCGCGGTGATTCCCTCCGCGTACCGACCAAGTTCTCGAAGGATGATACTGAGCTCGTAGAGGGATTCGGCAAGCGGAGGGGTAAACGCATCTGTGGTTTCGTGGATAAGGACCCGATACAGTGATACCGCTTGTTGGAGATGTGGAAGTGCATGGGCATACTCCTCCAGAGAACGATAAGAGCGAGCTAGACTCAAAACGGATGCGGCGAGTGTTGCTGTACAGGTTCCAGGGTGAGTTCGTTCCATCCTTTGGCGTAAATCGACTGCCTCTTTGCTGGCTTTCGTGGCTTCTTCATAACGCTTGAGGTTGTGAAGTACGTTCCCGAGCTCGTGAAGGAACTCTGCGAGGGGTGCATCGAATATTCCTGGATCCTCTTTGGCGAGGGCACGGCAAACGCTGGCTACATGGCTGAGATTGCTGGCGGCCATCGAGTGGTCTCTTAAATCACTATAGCAACCGGCCAAAATGAAGAGAGACTCCGCCAGAGGTGTGCTAAATTTTCCTGCATTTACTTGCTGAAGCGCGTATAGTCGCTCTACAGCCTCCTGCCCACAACCAATACCGTCCTCGCTTCGACCAAGCTTACAGAGAGTGGCACATAGACGGGAGAGTGACTCGGCGAGGGGCTGGCCATAGACCTTAGGATCCCGCTCGGCTAGAGGACGAAAAGTCTCGATGCTCTCCTGGAAAAGGAGCACCGCTTCCCTTTGCTTGTCCATGGAAAGACAATACGAAGCATTTAAGAAAAGGGATTCCGCGAGAGGCGCATTAGGTTGACCTGGGTGATCAGAAACAAACTTGCGACGTAAGGCAACGGAGTCCTCGATAAATTTGACTCCCTGAGTATGTTGGCCTAACTCGGCAAGAGTAAGGGCAAGATGGTATAGGGAGTCGGACAGGGTGCGCTGGAATTCCATCGGACGGTCCATCGCAAGAGTTTGGTGGATATTGACAACCTTTCGGAGGTGTCTCAAGGCGTCTTCAAATTGCTCAAGCTCGATCAACTCTTTCGATAGTTGGTATAGATATGTTGCTATTTGCTCTGCCGACTTGCCTGAATTGTGCGGAGTAGAACGGGAAACGACCCGCGTCGTGTTACTGATGAGAGGAGTGACGGGCACAGATTGACCGGTGAAGTGGTCTCGCACGTAGATTAAGACCGCTTCTGGACATCCAAGTTCAACGAGGCGAGACAGCAGAGCTTCCACCGCAAGGTCGTTCTCCTGTTCCACAGATAATAAACCTATACAACAGGGATCGAGGAAATATGGACTGCCATGGAGGGCCTGATCCAGGAGGGCGGAGCAATTGTGTTGCGGAGTGGGAAGCTTCCATTCGGGATGAGAAAATGACTCCAGATCCTCCATCGCAAAAAGAGATTGGCGCAAGGGTAGGTCGTTAACTAGGGACTGTGATGTTGGCCGTTCGTTTGGGTTCGCGCACCAGCACCGCTGCACAAACTCCCAGAATCCAGAGGGCGATGATGTATCAGGTATCGGTGGGACCTTGGGTTGTGCACCTTGGATCAGTTTGATGAGGACTGCGTTGTCGTTGAGAACTTCCGCAAATGGTGGCTGGCGAGTATGCGCCTGGTATGAGTCGTTTAGTGATACATTGTATGCAACATGGACAAAATACGGCATACTTGAAGACAGAAACAACCAAAAGAATAGATGTCGCTGGCCAATGAAAGGTGCACGGGAGTTTCCGTGAGTAATTCTGGTGCGCAAAACCGGATTGCACCGTGAGTATGACTTCCTTGGGTGGCTGAACTTGCTCCATGGAAGCCAGCCAGTCCAAAGTCGGACAGCTTGGCAACAAAATGGCTGTCGATCAGGACGTTTCCCTAACAATACCAAATGAGTAGATAGATTTGATGGAGGTTCGCATCGCGTACCGCATGCAAGTCACCATGAACAATCTCATTGAGATGGAGATAGCACAATCCAGCTGCGGCTTGTCTGATCTACATACAGCAATGGCAGTGGTCAAGCTGTGTATTCCTGCGGCATGGGCACTAGCGACATACCCATACATCAATGAGTACTGGCAATCCCAAGTCGTGCTCTAGTCGGTACAAGCAGGCCATGATAGTACCATTGTCTTGCCACAAGGATATCATGGAGTAATATGGATGAAATGTCTGTGCGTCCACGCCTAAGAATGACTGTATGTTGGGATGATCCATATTGCGCCAAACCAGGGCTTCTCTGAAGAACATTCCCCGCTCCAAGAGACTTAGGTAATACACACTCCAAGTGAACATACAGACTCACAATTTTTGACTCGCTCTCGGGAGACATACTTGTGAAAGTCCTTAACCGCTTGAGTGCAACTACCCGTCCGTCTAACTCGCCTCGATAGATATCTGCGTACCCTCCACCATTGATTGCGTTTCTGTCACCACATGAAACGCCTTCGACGAACAAAGCATTTGGCAATACCTGAGATTTTCTCGAAAGAGTAGTAAGAAGGCGTCGAAGAAGGATCACTCGAGCCCCTTGCCCGGCACAGCTAACGCAATGCTTCGACACATCCAATTGCTAGAGACGTTCAGGTAGGTCCTTTCAGTGTGGAACGAACTTTGAAACTCACCTCTTGCATCTCCTCAACAATATCCTCAGCAAGTGAACCAGATAACGATAACAGAACCTCCTTCCAGTGCTGAGATGCCATCGCCCCACGGATTAAAGCGTGGGCGAATTGCGTTCGCTTCGAAAGCGACAACTTCGCTTTCATACATGACGAGAATTGATCTGAAGTTTTCATATTTTCAAGCAATCTCTCGTTTCTGGAGAGAATAGACATGAATAAGTAGTGTCAGGTTGTCTGCAAAAGAAAGACATACCGGGCGTCGCCTCCCGCTCCCCACTTGCATAGTCTGCATGTTTCGTCCTAAATGATCGATGGTACATCATGCGTTACGGGTAGAGTATATATTCTTCATGTGCTGTACTTACCTCTGAACTCATTTTCCTTTCCGTAGAATCTCTCAAGAAGGAACTTGGTTGGAGCATTTGTCTATGTGGGATGGGCGTCATCATCCATGATATTCACACAGATTCGTTTGCTCACGTTGCTACGTGTGGTCTCCATGATCATTCTAGGGTGGTGCTTATTTTAACTGAGATTGCAGGAGGTTGTAATAGTTGAGGATTGGTTGTGAGGGGAAACCAATGAAATCGGTAGAAGATGAAGTGGCAACTGGCAAGCGCAACGTCGCTTAAGTCAGGTCTCTCCGGCGGCGTACGCGTGTCGACAACGACAACGTCAACGTTGAGATTGAGTTCCATCAACGGCGCTGCCGCGTTGGCCAACGCGTAGGATCTGTGATTTTTCTCTATCTCTGTTGTTCTGTGGCATAACTTATCTAGGGAGTACAACCACACCCAAAATCAAATGATACATCTGGGTTTGCATCAACATACGACATCAAATGTATACTAAAAACTAAGGAAACCGTTATCGAAATTCCATAGGACAATCTCATGAACCAAGTTGCGTTCAGCGAAGTCAACATTTACTCTTCCTAACCTCCCACTGCGCCTCTGTGCATCCTCGGCTCCACACCTGTGCGTTGTCAACCAGCGAAATAACTGTGGATTTACCCTGTCCGCAAACGTCTGTGGTCTGGTGACCTCTTTCTTGCCAGTGATGACATCCAATGGGTCTGACCAATTATGCAGGGACTCGGCGCAACACCACAAATCGCAGAACCGACCATCCTGAATATTGCTACAACTCTGCATCTGTTCCACGGTCTTCTTCATGCCGTCCCATTGTCGGTCCAGATCACCTTCCCCTTCGACATTGACGGCAAAAGGAACACTCTCGGGGGCCCAAGCACCTTGACCGTTATCGTTGAAAAGGACCATCTTGCCCTCGCATTCGGATAATTTAGGCTGCGAGCTCCTGATCAGCGCACGGGGGTAATTCTGGAGTAGCTTTGCCACTTCTGTCGCCGTGCGTGACCTGTTCTCGTCGCTGTAGGGCTCATTATCCCATTTCGCTTGGAACATGATGGTCTCTGAGGGATGCGCAGCCAGGAACTCGTCCATGACCTTGACGATATCGCCGAGGTTCCCAGTAAGTTCGACCTTTCCGTGACGAAGTTTGAGACCTTCACCGACGCGCAAATCAATGCATCGCACACCCATTTCGAGCTGCTCCTTGACGGAGGCGGATTGACAGGTTGCAACGCTCGCAGCTGTCGCATGGACGTCGCCTAATATGCCAGGAATGTAGGACGTCCAAGCCCAGCTGCTGAAGATATTGGATGCGAGCGCGTGGCTATTGTGGGTCGAAGGAAGGGAGAGGGATGAGAGATAGAGTTGGGCCTGGCGTGTTCCTAAGGATTTCCGGAGTTGGCCCATCCAATTTCCCCAGTCTACCTTCCTGGTATATAATCTCAACCCCAATCCCAGTATCGAAATGAGTCTGCTTACTTTCTGCTCAGTTTCTGAAGATGGTACTCTCTTCCATCGAAAAAATCATAGTTGTCCCTCGTCATACATAACTTGTCTGGTCTAGAATACTATCAATGGCCTCGTTCTAGAAATCGAATTGTGAAGGACTTACACGTCTTTTCCGCTCCAAATGATCTCTCCTTCTTGAAACACAAAGTAGTTGTACGTGTAGCCCCAGGAAAATCGACCGGAGCGAGAAGTGAAAGTTCCGGCTCTCCAATCTGTCAGGTTCTGTGGAATGGCGTTGTCCGTTGCGCCCCAGTAAATGAAGATATTGTATCCGGGGTTGAGCTCCACCAATCTCTCCTTTACCCGCTTGCAATTCTCCGCATGATCTCCGACAAGTGCTCCATCGAAATCTAGTAGTCGAGGACTCATTGTGATTGGAATAGAGATGCTGCAGATGGGGTATGGTGTACGATGAGATGTAAAGTGGACTTGATGTGATACTGGCAGTTTTTCGACTCGAGCCCCGGGGTATATATACACCTTTCGTTCACCTGTCAGGTACGCCAATTTGGATGAAAGACTGACCCAACGTAATTGGATGAATGATATCCACTTCCAGAAATCCATTTTGGGCTATGTTGAGGGCCCTAATGAAGGGATGGTTCGACTGGCAAGGGTTAGTACCATGCATGCGTATATGGAGAAAGGCACGAGCCAACGGTATAAACGCACCTTTCTAGAGTCCGAGGAGGGGCCACATCATTTGTACGTCGTAAGTCATTGACCCTGTCAGGGCACAGGCATGGAACGTCGATCCACATAAAGTTAGGCCCTCCAGGAATCAGTGCTCAAGAACAATGTTGTCACGGGACTAGTACAATGTAATCGTGCAATGTATCATGAATCCTGAGAGGACAAGATACGAGTTTGACCCAATACAGTATATAAGCGCTCGGTGTACCTGTGGTCGGCCTACTGTCGGCCTTCGGTAAAAAATCTCGTGGGTCTTGCCAGCTTCTCGGAGTGGCCACCTGTGGCCACGCTCACATCTTTTTCGTGGCCATGGCACGATTGATGCGCTTTGCTTGTGCCTCTGAGATTTGATCTCCTGCTATGGCGACCTTCTTGTCAATATATCTCCTCTCTCGTGTCTGTTCCTACCTTGTATTTCTTTCTTTTGTCATCTTCCTTTTTTCTCTGGCACAAAGACCGACCGGCTTTCATTGCCCCCTCCGACCTCCTTGGCACTCGCACCCCGATTTTTTTAAGTCCACTTCTATCAATAGACCCTCCGAAGTATAAATACAGGTGTCGAAGCCCCAGAATTGAGCTGCTCCGGCCTCTCCAACCGTTACATACCTCCTGTCTTGCTCCCTGCGCACGCCCGACTTACCCTGCCTTTCCATCTCGAGATTTTCGGTCGCGACCTAGCCTACTTGACATTGGTTGTGGTTGACAGGTCTCGCATCAAGTTCGACACCATCACTTACCAGGACTACATCAATATCCAAGCCCTTGCATTGGGGTTGTTCAACCGACATGTCGTCAAATGTCTCTGGCACTGGGCCCACAGAAGTTCAATCTTCTCCCCTTGGCCTCGATATTTGTCCCTCGATCGCCGAACCAAGCGCTCCCTCGCATGGTGGAAAACGGCTACGCACTGACGACGATCCTGGATTCGAAGATAACCTTGAAACCCAACCTGTAATTCAACGCCAACATCCAGATTTATGGTTTCCCGACGGAAACATCATACTTGTCGCTGAAGGGACGGGATTCAAAGTTTACAAAGGAATACTCGCCTCTCACTCAGAAGTCTTTCGCGATATGTTCGCCTTGGCACAACCTGGATTATCTGTTTCTGTAAACGGAGAGGAAAGTACCCATGGTGCACCAATCGTCCCATTAGGAGACTATGCAAACGAGGTGGCTCATTTTCTGAGACCCCTTTTTACTGGCGGAACAACGTGAGCGGTCTCTCCTTCAACACCTTCAATGATAACTAATTACCACGTACAGTCAATATATGAATCCTCTCGTTCCAATGTCCATGGAGGTAATCTCGGCCTTGTTCAAACTTGGTGACAAGTATGAAGTGACCCATCTTCGCGACGAAGCCCTTCGCCGATTGAAGGAAACATATACCGGAGCTTACAAGGATTGGGTAAGTAGAAGAACCAATGAGCGACAAGCAATCGATCCTCTCTCGCCCCCGGGACGTGCCATTGTCGCTGTCAATCTCGCCCGGACCTTCGGTCTCGATTACCTTCTCCCAGTGGCCTTCTATGAGTGCGCTCAGTTGTCACCAAAAATCTTGGTTCGGGGCGTCACTTTCTCCAATGGACACGTAGAACGATTATCCGAAGGCGATCTCGAGTTATGCCTAGTGGGACGCCAGCATCTGGTAAATATCCATTCAGAGTTACTTCGTGGGGTCTTTGCTGTCACCTGCAGCGACCTAAGCAGGAATTGTCCTCGGGATATTTGTCCATTTGCTGCAATCTCCAGAATCTCGAGCAATCTCTTTAATCCAACGACTTGGGACAAAAACTGCAACGACGAATCAGTCAAATGCAAACCTTGCATCGTTATAAGAAAGAACTATGTGGAGAGCAATCTCGAGCATGCGTACGGTTGTCTGGGAATATGCTTTGCGATGTCAGGGGAACCACATCTGCATTGCTAGTGTGCAGACATCGAACCACTCGTACCTCCTATCTGCAGCCTTAGCATAATGTGGGCCCTACACACCTGAAGGTGTATCGAAGTGGATTTCTGCAGCGCAACATTTTGTTATTACCATCAAACCAACTATGTGGACCTCGGACCTTGGACATGTAATTGTATCATCATTATGGCAGAGAAAACTTGTATTTACATCTTTTTTGTATCGAAACATTGGTCTCTTGACACTTCAGGATCAGAGAAAGCCGGATTAACGTGTGTAGAAGGAAGAGCTACACCTGAACTACTGCCTGCTGGATATATACAAACCAAGATATGGACTGTTCAAGGTTTTTCTTCTCTTGGTACATCAGTTTGTGAGAGTATCCGATACATCCAACCCGACCATTTGTGTGGGCAGAAGAAATTACAATCACTGTGCTCCGAATCCATTCACAACACCAGTAAATGCCGGCTTCTCTCGGAGATTCTGTAACGAAAGTATGAGTACGAGATTCTTCGGTCCAGACATCTTCCGCGGCCGTCAATGCACCTCATCCCATGGACACGCAGCACCTTGCCCCGCAAACGCTCCAGGAACCCAAGAGAACTTATCTGTGAAATCCCACACCGTCACACCAACACAACAACCCTTCACAAGACGCAATCATGGTTTGATAATCCTTCTGCTGCTGGGCGGAGTCGCAGAAAGTGTCATCCCAATATCCAACTTGGTGATAGCAACTGCATGGAACGTTGATCCAGATGAAGCTTGGGCTTCCATGCACCAATATTCAAGAATGAGAGTAGGCACGAGTGCACATTAATGCATACTCACAAGCTTGAACGTGATGGCATGCCATGTTGTCAAGCACAAGTGCAGCCGTATCCTGAGATCTGAGACTCGGAGGACAAAAGAGTACGAGTTTGACCCAATACAGTATTTAAGCGCTCTATGTTCCTGTAGGATGGCCTCGGCCTTCGGGAGAAATTCTCGCGGTCTTGGGCCGCTTCTCAAGGAGGGCCACGTTCAAAATTTTTGGAACAGCCCGACGCCTTCGTGGCCATGACACGATCGATGCGCCTTGCTCGTGCCTCTGAGATCTGATCTCCTGCTATGACGACCACCTTGTTGTCAATATTTCTCCTCCTTCATGTCTCCCCCTGCCTTGTATATCTTTCTTTTGTCATCTTCCTTTTCTCTCTGGCACAATACCGAAGACCTACCGGCTTTCATTGTCCCCTCCGACTTTCTTGGAACCAACGCACCGATTTCTCTAAGTCCATTTCCATCAATAGACCCTCCGAAGTATAAATACAGGCGTCGAGGGAGGGTTACTCCCCAGAATTGAGCTACTCTGATCTCTCATTACATACCTCCTTCTCTTGCTCGTTGCGCTCTCCCGACTTACCCCGCCTTACCACCTTGAGAGTCTCGGTCGCGAACTAGCTTACTTGAGACTGGTTATTGCTGACAGGTCTCAGGTCAAGTTCGACACCACGACTTACTACTCAACATAATCAATATCCAACCCCTTGCGTCGAGGTCGTTCGTCCGACATGTCGTCAAATGTCTCCGGAAATGGGACCATAGATGTTCAAGCTTCTTCCCTTGGCCGCGGTATTAATAACTCGAGCATCAAACCAAGGGCTCTCTCGCATGGTAGAAAACGGCCACGAACTGACAACGATCCTGGATTCAAAGATCAGCTCGAAACCCCATCTGTAATCCAACGCCGACATCGAGACTTCTGGTTCTTCGATGGAAACATCATACTTGTTGCTGAAGGGACGGGATTCAAAGTGTACAAAGGAATACTCGCCTCCCACTCAGTAGTCTTTCGCGATATGTTCGCCCTGGCAAAACCAGACCATTCTATTTCTGTGACTGAAGAAAGCGCTCAGGGTATACCAATCGTTCTATTAGGAGACCGTGCAACGGAGGTGGCTCATTTTCTGGGACCCCTTTTTTCTGGTGGAAATATGTCAGCACATTCTCATTTCAATCCTCCAATGAGTACTCATTTACCACATACAGTCGATCTATGAGTCTTCGCGATGCGGTGTCCATAGAGGTAATATCGGCCTATCTCAAGCTTGGTGACAAGTATAAAGTCACCCATATTCGAGATGAAGCCCTTCTCCGATTGAGAACAACATATACCGGGGCTTGGGTGTACTGGGGTAGTCGAGGACTCAGGGAATCAATCTGTCCTCGCTTACCCCCAGGACGTTCCATTGTCGCCATCAATCTCGCCCGGACCTTCAATCTCGATTACCTCCTCCCAGTTGCCTTCTACGAATGCGCTCAGTTGTCTCCAACCGTCTTGATTAGAGGCGTCACTTTCTCCGACGGCCACGTAGAACGATTATCGGAAGACGATTTAGAATTATGCTTAACGGGACGCCAGAAGCTGGTAGAGCATTATACATGGATGCTTCTTCGTGTCTTCCACGCCACCTGCGGCATCACGACGAACCGCACACCTTGTCCTCGGGATCGTTGTCCATTTGCTCCAATCCAGACAATCTCGAGCGACCTTCTCAACGAAGATACTTGGCGAGATAACTGTGCCGACGTTAAATGTTACGACTGCGCCGATACAAGAAGTGATCTTGTGCATACGCTTCTCAAGAATGCGTACAATGGTTTGGGAAAGTTCTTCGGGGTGTCGGGGGAACCGCATATACTTTACTAGTGCGTAGCTATTGAACTACTACTCCTCAGCATGATGTGGGACCCACACGCCTGAAAGTGTATCGAAGTCGGCTCCTGCAGCGCCAAGCTTTTTGTTTCCAATAAACCTACTACGTGGGCTTCCGACTTTGGGCGTGCCATCGTGTCATCATTGTTGCAGAGAAAACTTGTATTTACATCTTTGCCGTATCGAAACATTGATATCTTAACACTTCAAGATCGGAGAAAGCTGGATTGGCGTGTGTAGAAGGCAGAGCTACACCTGATCCATTGTATTCCGGAAATTCACAACCCAAGGTATGAACTGTTCCCTATGTAAGATTCTTCTTCTCTTGGTACATAAGTTTGTGACAGTACTCGACACACCATTTGTGTGGCCAGAAGAGATTACGATCATGCCCCGAATCCATTCACAATACCAGTAAATGCCGGCTTCTCTTGGAGATTCTGTAACGAAAGCATGAGTACGAGATTTATCGACCCAGACATTCTCCGTCAACGCACCTCATCCCATGGACAAGCAGCACCTTGCCCCGCAAACGTTCCAGGAACCCACGAAAACTTATCCGTGAAATCCCACACCGTCACACCAACACAACCCTTCACCGCATTACAAGCCGCAATCACAGTTTGATAATCCTTCTGCTGCTGGGCAAGCAAAGCCGAAGTCGCAGGAAGTGTCATACGAATATCCAACTCGGTGATGGCGACTTCAACGCCGAGGTTAACGAAAGCTTGGATATTTTGTTGGATATTGGCTGGAAGTGCGCCGACGATGAAGTGGGCTTGCATTCCGATACCGTCGATGGGTACACCTTCGGATTTGAGGGTTTTGACGAGGTTTTGGTATGCTGTTGATTTGGCACCTGGACCTTCGATGTTGAAATCGTTCGCGTAGAGCTTTGCGTTGGGGTCCGCGGCACGAGCAGCGCGGAATGCAGTCGCGATGAAATCCGTCCCTGTGGTTTTCGAGAAGACGTCCTGACGGAGAGTTCCATCATCATTCATGATTTCTGAAGAAGACCATGTGAGTGATGGAGATCTATGTATTGGAGGGCTGTCTTACCATTCGTAACGTCCCAAGAGTCTGGTAGACATCGTAAGTGTATTTTTCAAACAGTACCATTAAAATAGAACGTACAACTAGTATAGAAATGCATGAGTCACGAGATTAACGAAACGGTGGGAGACGTACACTTGGCCCTTATAGTGTCCGACGAGAGTCCCACAGTGGTTTTGCACCACAGAAAGCAAATCCGCCTTGGTGAAAGTACCAGAAGCAACCCAGGAAGGCAATTGCTGGTGCCAAACGCAGTTATGTCCTACCGCGCATCCCTTCAGCAAACTCTTTCGCTCCATGATCCATTTACAAACCTCGAAGGAGTTGGCCATTCTTCTTGGCCAAGTTGGCGATAACGTCACCATTAGTGAAGGTGAATACACCTCGAGAAGGCTCAGTTGCATCCTGTTCAACCCGAATCAGAACCCAACAACAACACAAAACGAAGAATCAACTCACCCATTTCATGCTATTCCCCGCAGTAATCTGACCAAACATCGTCTTGTCATTGAGAATCGCCGTATACGCAGTATTAGTCAACTCCGGGTTATCCGTCGCAGTTCCAAAATACAGCTTCCCCTTCTGCGTCGCAATAGTATGAAGCTTCAAACCACTTGCACGGGGTTCCACAGCCGCAGACGCGACCAACGAAACCAAAGAGCAGAGAACAGCAAAGTGCGTAGAGAGCATCATCCTTTCCCGGGGATACGAGGGAGAGGTAATACTCGGACTCTGACCTTGTTCATTTTATGGAGAAAAAGTAATCGCGCTTCATTGGTTCATTGGCTTTTGCCGGGCCGCCTTAATTGAACTCGTTGGCGGTGGGAGCAGTTGCAAGGGATAATAAAGGCCAATCCGGTCATGAAAAGGGTCGGAAAAGGGTGTACCGCCTCCAAGGGTGGAGTATATTCGGGACAAGTTGAGTAAATTAACCCCATGACTGAACGGCAAACGTTCGCCAGATTGAATCCCGGAAAGCATTATGTTCGCATTCCTCTGGCTCAACAAATCTGAAAAGACGAGGCCAAAGAGAGGCGAACCACCATTCGTAATGTTTAGCAACGAACACCCCTTCGAAGTTCGAAATAGCTGCGGCGAGTATCAATGACACGGTTCGTTGCTATACACCATCGTCGTTGCATAGTGACCCTCCATGAAAGTTCAGTACACCTTCAATATCCAACACATGGGCACGTCGGTTGCATGAACGTCGGAAAAAACGAGGCATAGAGGATCTCTCACCAGGTCCATTTCTGGCTTAATATCCTGGATTTCCTACCCATATGGTACAAAATTACCATGCCATGACCATGGTATGCGACACGCTCCTGAGGTGCGGACGAACGCACTTCGGGTCATGAACAGGTTCTGCGCTGGAGTCGTCAGCCGTAGACGAAGTCCCGTGGATAGAAACAGGCGAGTTAAGGAAGAGGGCAATGTCTACCATGTGGAGCACGGACAACACCAAGCTCCAAGATATAACCCACTGAAGCGAGGGTGCATCGTTACCCAGTGCAGTGCCACCTGAAATAGACTACCGAAGTGTCCGCCGGTATCAGTCAACGTCGTAAGAAGGCTAAGTTTAACCACGTTTCCTGGGAATTCATGCGGTGAGAAAACATCCGAAGAAGGGCAAACCTAAAATACGGACACGTACCCAGTACCATACAACCATCAGGTCCACGAACATGGTAAGTACACCAACACATACAACAAGACAAGACACTCAAAAGTGCAACGCAGATCACTCATCGCCTCCACCTTCGTCACCTGTGCTATCTTCATCATCACTTGCCACTCCAACAATCCCGCCACCTTCCCGTTCTCTCACTGTCCGACCAGCAGATGCAAGTTTAGGTCCTAAAACCTTCCTAGCACCCGCATTCGCACCCACGTCCCAAACTTGTAACTTCGCTTTAGATCCAGCCGCGGCGAGTGTGAGGGGGTCATCAGGGGACCATGCCACGGAGAAGATCTTACCCTGAAAGTTGGACGTCAGATAAATATATCGAGCAGGACAAAAATATGCAAGGGACTTACAACGCCGAGCTCTCTCGAGGTCACCAAGCTAACCTTTTGCTTCTTGTCGTCGGATTCACCGGTTACGTTCCAGATCTTGACGAGCTTATCCGAACCACCAGTTGCGATGCATCCTGGTATATGGGGATTCACGTCAAGCGCTGAAACTGCGCCATCGTGGGCGGAGAGGGTGAATCGGGCAGGGGACGGCGACTTGAGATTTGAAGGGAGTGTTCTTGCATCGAAGTTTAGAACAATCCCATTTTCAAGGGAGACCTAGATATGACGTGAATCAGACTTGAAGCGAAGGATCGGATTGTTATCACGACTGACATAGAACGAGTGGGGTTCCCAAGGATCCCATCGAAGGGCTTCAACATCTGAGCCCAAGGAAGCTCCAACGCCAGCATCTGGTGCTCGAGAATCGAACGTTCGTACGGTTCGATCATAGCTCCCAGTCAATAGCACCGTTGGTTCCTTATCATTCCACTGTACAGCTTGCACTTTATCCTTATGCACGGCGAAGTTCCTCAACGCCCCTTCGCCTTCTCCACCTTCCCCATTAATAGTTGGATCCCTGTTGAGATCCCATAGTTTCACCGTCCGATCGGCAGAAGCGCTCGCCAATAGGTTGCGATGAGTTTTGTTCCATGATAAGGAGAGCACAGCATCGACGTGGTAAGCAGTCGACGTCGGTCTGTGCTTTGACTTTTTGCGTTTTTTCTTCCCCGTTCCTGCAGGAACAGGTATGTGCGCCTTGGTTTTATCTGGACGACCTAGAACCATATCCGGATACATTGACTCTACCACGTCTAATGACCAGATTTCGATTTCTGGTTCCATGGTTCCAACGGCGATATAGTTTCCGAACTGTTTCGCGGGCGAATTTGGGGTGGCTTTTGCGGAAGGAGCTGAGATGGGAGGGAAATCAAGCCATTCTAGACATAGGGGGAAAGAAGGAAGCATGAGGTCATGGTGAACGTAGAGATTTTCTTCTGAATCATCGTAGACGTATATCTCTAGTTGAGAAATCTCGTCTTCCGTTTTGGCTACGACAAGTAGATTGTCCGACGGTAGGATCTGAAGTTCCTCACGTTCATCTTCCTCGTCCTACACGATCATGAGCTTTCGGAAATGAAAAATGGCAGATGCCTCACCTCGCCTTTCATAGTGATAAATGGGTCTTCATCGTTGTTTCGGTAGTACGTTAGGCCTTTGATGTTACTGAAGGGACCCAAAGCTGGTGGGAAGTGTTATAGGATCCAGAATGTGAAGGGCGCCAAGGCGCACGCACCAGGCATGGCATCTTCATCGTCGTAATCATCGAGATTATATTTTGCCAGGTCGTCACCGGTGGCTTCGTCATTTTGTTGTGGATTGGCGTCTTCCATGGGCACGTCCTGGTCCATTGCGTCATCCTCCTCACTTTAACCTCGCCTTTTCAGGATTGAAGAGTATGCGGGGATCAAGAGAAGAAAGGACTCACTCTACCCAGGCGCTCTCGTCGTTCTCGTCGTTCTCGTCAACATCGTCTGCTTCATCGCCCTCTGCACCTTTTCCCATCGACCCGGCAGCTATGTGCGCTCTCTCGAGCTCCTTTTTTGCGTCTTCTAGTTCTATACGCGCAAGTGCGCTGACTCTTTCGAGCTCATTATCATCTAGGAGGTATTTTTCGGGGTGCTCCGATGCAGCCCCTCGTTTTACCCTGGAAAACGTGAGAAGACATATAGGTTGATTTTCGATTGCCTCACCATGATACGCAAGATATCAGGCTTGCCATTCCTCCAATCGATCCCTGCTCTGTGCACTGGAGAACGCGAAATCAGTTTGGAGGAGGATGCGATATTTTTCGGCGAGTGTGGCTGAGATTTCGATCTAAGATTCCACGTGATGCTGCTCTTGAAGCTTCACGTGAATGTTTCCGGTGATTGTGGCCGATCGAGTCTGGGCAGAGGAGGTCGATGGCGGCGCTTGGCAAAGTACTCTCTTTTCCCCAACGGTCATAACCACTTCTTCATTCCACCACAAAGTACTCCTCAGAGAGCTCATAACGAGCTTTCGACAGACATGCCAACCGCAACAATGACAACTCAAGATACCATTCAACATTCCTCGTCCGTTATACCTCTCAAATCGGCCGCAACAAGCTCGATGAGCTCAACAGCGACNNNTTTNNNTTNNCNNNNCCNCNGCNNA
>JANAWD010000355.1:0-21652 GCA_027627245.1 Meripilus lineatus | reverse complement strand
CCTTCNTNCTCAGAGACGTTACATTGACTCATTCACTTCTATTCGTCGGCTTTTGGTCTCCTCCATCCCCCAATTTCTTTTGCAGAAGATGCTCTGGTCCCCCACAGGCGGAACGTGGGACATTCTCAGAATCACTTTTGAAACAACACTTTACGTCTCTCCCTCAACATCAGACGATCCAGAGGCTCTTCCTGCCTCGCTCCGAGCCAATCAGATGCTCTCCCCGCAGTCGCTGGTGACCCAACTTCATGCGAGGTCCTTGCTACTATTCACCCCCTTCAGCCCCTCTTCAAAAAGCCGAACGCCACCTTCTTGCCACCTCAAGTTCTCATGACCCTCGTTCTTGCCAGCTTAAAAACAGGCTGTCCAGAAATAGGGAGGCAAATGATTGAAGACTGGCTATCCAAACGTAACCCCGCGTCCTCTTACCAAGACCTCGATGGATACACCAAAATCATTGAACTTTACACCCTCCAAGTCCTCCCCGCTCTAGAAGAATGGGATTATGCGTCGGAATTCCTTCAGTATGAACCCGAGCTCGTCCAGATGTTCGACAAGTGAGCGATCTCCCTTACTATCTTAACGCCAATTGTCCCATGATCCGCGGTCCAAGTGGAATCAATGCGGAGATCCTGTCTTCTCTGAACCTTACACTTGCATCTATCGGCCCTTCGCCCATGAAAACAGGGCCGACGGGTGCTCTTGTTTCGTTCAGAGAGAGCGGGAGTTCCTATGTTGATGCGCTTGGTAGCGCTGTTCTCCATTCTTCCCAATGCTTGGCATTCTTGCTGAGCCCAACCCATTCATCCTGTCTTAGCGCATCACACTTTCACTTCGAAGTCTTCGGAGCCAAGCAGAGTCCCGAGCACAGTCCATTCTGGCTGCCCAGTCGCCCATACCACCTCGTTCGGCGGATTCGTCACGGACAGCTTCCCCAGCGCCTTCAATCTCTTCCGAATCAAGTAGCTCGACCCACACCGCTACCCCTCTGTCCCCAAGACCCAGCTCGAAGTCGTCAAAATCCAAAGTCAATGGTAATGGTCGGATACCTTCTGTGTCACGATTGACGCCTTCCTCCTCGACATCATCATCACAATCTGTATCATCCACCGCCACTTCGAAGACTGTCACACCGAAGACTGTTCAGCGAAGTAATGGAATTGCGAGAGGCCGGGCCGCTCAGCCTAACGGGAAGGCTAATGGACACGCGGTATCGGCGGAGTCCGAATCACCGAATCCTTCGAGTTCATCTTTGCCCCTTTCCCGTCTCTCGCGATCACGCTCTTCCATCGGCCCAACATCCACGACAGAGTCACCATCAACGCTTACGATTCTCAAATCCTATTTCGATATCTCATTCCTCACTGCTAATAAATCAAAGACGATAACTTTCGTTTTACTTTTTGTTATTGTCCCTATTGTTTCGTTTGTGCTTCGGTTACGGAGGAGGAGGATTGCGGGTGTTGCGGGAACGTCTGCAGGTGCTGCTGTAGAAGTTAGAAGGCGGCTACGTACGGGGAATGCGCAGGGTAGAGGACCAATAGCTATGGTGTGGGATGAGTTTGTCAGAGCTGTGGGGGATACGGTACGAATGGGTGGGAGAGGCTTGGTTTAGATCGGTGGGGAGGATATGATTTGCAGTTGTGGTTGTCTTTGGTTTGTGCGGTTCTTTGTTGAATTGGACTTTTTGACTTACGCTCGATTCCGCGTTCACTCGTTTGTGGGATCTTATTTTCGATTTCGGTATGTAGTAGATTTGTTTGTGCTTGGGTAGCTCAATTTTATCTATACAGCCCGCTTGCATGGGACATCCGCGTTATGTTACCTTTACCCCACCCATATCGAAGGTGGGATAGATCCGGTCTTCTACTTCAACTACATCACAAAGTCGATCACTACCAATACCTTATCGCTCCTTCTCTTCCTCATCTGCGTCCAGCTGTCAGTCCAACCATCAGATACGAGGGTTAAAGTACTTCTCCATTCTAAAGGTGTGATTGTAATGACAGGCGACTCGGACTATCACCCCCCAGTAGCTGTGTCCACCTCTATCTCTGTCAACATCCAGGCCCTACTTCAACGTCCATTCGCCATGGCTGAAAAGTCGATGCTATCTGAATATCGCTTTCTCCAAGACGCAGTGTCATCCTTGATGTTCGAATCTCATTTTGTGACATGTAGGCTCTTCATTTATTCTTGCGGCGTATAGTGAGGGTTATTCTACAGTCTCAGTCGGACTTAATAGCTGACACCTCATGATCCCAGCTCTGGTCGCCTATGATATTCTACTCACGTTTTCAAGGGAGATCAGTCTTAGATGGAATCGAAAGTTCAGCCTCGTGACAGTGCTATATGTCTTCAACCGATACGCTGCACTCTTGGAATTGATGGTCACGATATCCCAACGAGACAATATTCCCCGTGGCATAGATCATGTACGATAACAGAGCAATATCTCTTTTGTGAGACTGATTTTCCAATTGCAGGGGTGCGTTGCTTCTATTTGCGACACATTTCGAGTCCACGTCGATAGTATACAAGCTGTCGTACATTTGCCCACTTTTTGAATGCGATACAAATTGTAGAGCTCTGTGCCGTAGCAAGTAGGTACCCTTGTATACGGTGAATTTACCTGACTGCTACTTGATATTGACCTTATATTAGGCTTCACAGTTCTCCGTTCTTGGGCAACAAGCGAAAAAAGTTGGCTTGTGTTTTCAGCGTCCTTCGTCTCATCCTTTTTTGTCGTCGGTACCAATATCGTAGGTCAATCCTGGTCTCTTCACCCTCTGGTAGTTCGAACCTTCTCTCTAGTGCACAATTACAGCATACACATTCTCGCCACTCTGTGTGAATCATCCTCGTGGAACGGTCCCCT
Source organism: Meripilus lineatus (assembly GCA_027627245.1). NCBI lineage: Eukaryota > Fungi > Basidiomycota > Agaricomycetes > Polyporales > Meripilaceae > Meripilus > Meripilus lineatus. The sequence goes on along the minus strand of JANAWD010000355.1, from coordinate 18,774 downwards.
CTCAATTGTACGTCATCATTTGTTTCGACTTTTACGCATTGAATACGCTAATCATCAGACAAAGTTGTGAGCATTGATCTCAGTCCATTCGGACCTTGCCCGGTGAAAAAGGAAGCCTCCGCTTGAAGGGCCTATTGCTACACAGATCGCTGCAACGTTGTCTGATCTTCCTGCTATCGTCGCTCTATCAGTCAAAATTTATGAGATACACAAGATCGTGACCAAATCCGAAAGAAGGAACCTCCTTACCCATTTTCTCTTGCGTAGTGGTGAGTGTCTCTTGTCGTGACATGTCTACTCGCCAGTGTTCATACACTTGATTAGGTATCATTTTTGTCATGTATGTCTGATAGAACGGTCCCACATTATCATTCGAGGTCACAGACATTGGGTACAGCGCTTCCGCTACGGTTAATACGGTCACAGTAATTACGACTGTTACAGGTCAGTTTTTTGATGGGGAGGTGAGTCGCGTCGTAGTTATCAGGATTTTCCTCACCATGTACCAGACCTCGATTTTTACAGATTTCTCTCAAAGGTAAAGGTTTGCCAACCACTGTTTTGCAAGGCTGACTATGATATCCGAGCATCCTGGTAGTCTCAACGCAGTCCTGATTTCGAGATTTATCTTAGTATCGACGACGACGATTCTCAAGACACCTCATTCTCTACAATCCGTTTTATGGGGAATATAGGTGCTCCCATATCCGATAGGTCTGTTTGGACAACTTCAGCCGCAGATGATATCGACGATGTTCAAGAAGGGTGCATTGAAGAGAATCTGACTAAAGGGTACGTTATACTATAATCAAGATCCCGAGAGCGAAGTATCTTGGAATTAATTAATGTCCCAGGATGACTAGGGAGTAATCAATGAGAATGCGTGCTGAAGTTGTGCCTACTGTACTTCCGAATTCAGATATGCACTGGAAGTTTTGACTACGGTTGCGGGATCGTCTGCAGGTGCCGTGGAAGTTTGAAGGCGTCTACGTACGGGGAATACGCAAGGAAGAGGTTCGATCGCTGTAGTGTGGGGTGAGTTCATCAGGGCTGTGAGGAATACGGTGTGGATGGGAGGCGTTTGGTCTATCCGATGGTCAGGGTATAATGGCGATTCTTTTTTGGACTGGACTTTCAACTTGCCTTCAATTCCACCTGCACTCGTTCGGTGGGATTCTATTTTCTATTTCGGTATGTAGTAGATTTGTCCCGTGCTTGGGTAGCTCAATCTTATCTGGCAGTTCTTCTGCACATGTGGCCCAAATGATGCTATTTTCTCTCGAGAAAGAGCCCCTCCACAGATCTGCGGTATGCTAGGATACGACACGCCAGTGCAACATCAACGTCTTCTACGACAGTATCTAGCCCACCATTGAATCCCCCTTTGCTTGCCGTACACACTGTACCGAAGCGTAGCTGAGATCTACATCACATCCAAACCCTGTGATGATCTTCTCGAGGACTTGATTCCTACTGTTGAGTGAGTAAAAATACTATGTAGAATATCGAATCATCCCTTCTGCTTTTCCCGTTGACGCGATGAGGTGAGTACTGCCGTCGAGAACATGTGTCCACTATTTCTCACCTAGGTTCAGCTAACAGTCAATCCCCAGCGTACGAGGGTCCAAGAACTTCTCAATCTTAGAAGCATGATTTCGCGTCCAGCGGTGTGCTTCCATCAAGGATGTTGGCATTACTGCGGTACTGCCATCATGATGATGTGGTGATCAACAGAGGACTCATATAAGTGAATGTTCCCAGCATCCCTCTCGGACTGTCTCTCCCAGTGCTTGGGTCCGCCTGTCCCTGCTGGTATCCAGTCTCTAGCTCACCGCCAATTCACCATGGCTGAAAAGGCCATGCTACCTGTATACCAGTTTCTTCAAGACACAGTATCAGCCCTTTTGTACGAATATAATCTTGGGTTTCGTGCGGACGCTTCGTTTAGTCTTGCGGCGTTTAGTGAGTGTTTTCCTATGATACTAGTTGAACTTGATGAGCAGTCACTGACACGATATTACCAGCTTTGGTTGCATATGATATCTTGCTCACATTCTCGAGGAGATCAGTTTTGTATGGCATAAAAAGTTTAGCCTCGTGACGGTGCTATATGTCCTCAACCGTTACGTTGCCCTCTTGGACTTGTTGATCATGACATTCCAGAGGGATGAGATTCCCCCGGATACAAACAATGTGCGATAATTTAGTAAGATTTCTTTCACGAGACTGATCGTCGGTACTGCAGGGGTGGGTACCTCCAATTTTTGACACGGTTCTCCCACTTGATAGTATATAGCTGTCATGCAATCATCCACTTTATGTATGCGATTCAAATCGTGCAGCTGTTTGCCGTAGCCAGTAGGTATCTTGTAGGACGGTGGATAGACTTGACATCGGCTTGCTCTTGACTATGGATTAGGCTTCACAGTTCTTCGTTCGTGGGCGTCAAGCGAAAAAAGTTGGCTTGTGCTCTCAACGTCCTTCATCCCATCCTTCTTTGTTGTCGGTACCAATATTGTATGTCGTCCCTGGTTTCCTTTGGCCTTTTGTCGCTCAAACCTTCTAATTAGTACAGAGTTTCACTGGACACACTCTCGCCACTCTGTGTGGTCCATACTCGTGGAAAACCCTCCGAATTGTACGCAATCGTTCGTTTCGAGTATTGTGTATAGGACACGCTAACACAACGAAAGTTGTCAGTATGATCTCGGTCCATTTGGGCATGCCCACAAAAATGGGAACTGACCACCACTTATGAAGGGCCTATCGCTACACGAATCGCTGCAACGTTGTCTGATCTCCCTGCCATCATCGCTCTATCTGTCAGAATGTCTGATATTCGCAAGGTCGTGACCAAATCCGAAAGCAGCAGCCCTCTTACCCATTTTCTCTTGCGCAGCGGTAAGTTCCTCTCTGATTGCGACAGAGTTCGTTCACCAATTGTCGTGCGCTTTACTAGGTATCATTTATTTTGTGTACCCCGAGTTCCACATCAGACTATCATTCGAAGTCACAACTGACATTGGTTACAGCGCTTCCGCTTTGCTAAATACAATTACAGTGATCACGACTATCACAGGACAGCTTCTCAACGGAGTAGTGAGTCATAGCGTAGTCCTCTAAACTTCTCTGACCATGCATCAGTCCTCTATCTTCACGGATTTCTCTCAATGGTGAGGTCTTGCTATCCACTATTTTGCAAGTCTGACTCTAGTTCCCGAGTAACTAGCCTCAATGCAATCCTAATTTCAAGGTTTATTCTGGACCTAAGAAGTATCGACAATGAACTTTCTCAAAACACCTCATTTTCTTCAATCCGATTCATGGGGAATATTGGTGCTCCCGTATCCGATAGGTCTGTTTGGACAACGTCAGCTGCAGATGATATCGACAATGTCCAGGACGAACGCAGGGAAGAGAACTCGACTGAAAGAGTACGTTATACTATAATGAAGGTCCCAAGAGTGACTGTTGTGGAACTGACCAAAGACCCAGGATGACCTGGAAATCACCACTGGCAATGCCGAGAGTACGGCGAATGTGTGCTGACTCGGACGTTACTGTCCTGTATTCCGACATGGGCCAACTTCGGACTGGAAGGAATGAATACATGTTCTTCGATGACTAGCTCCCGAGATTTATTTATTCATAATGATCGTTGATGACTCAGACACAAGCCCATACAAGCCATGCCCCCGCAGAAGTCTGAGAACAACATTGTTGCCAGCAGAGCCGCAATTTCACGATTCACGAAACGACTCGAACATCGAAATGTGATGCATGTGATGATTCGACCATTCGCGGCCTTTTAGGCGCCCGTTATGCGCCAGGCCCTTCAAGTTGCCACTGCCAGCATCTTGGCATGTATGTCCGTTGTTCGATGCTGGGCCACCATAAGTCTTTACGGTTCCTGTGTTGAACTTGATCTTGAAGTCTCGTTGGGCTGAACTGTAGATTTACACACAATTACACCCTCCACTCGTGGGGTTCGATTTCGTTATGGAGTTGTGTTTTGTTTCTTGATCCCGTCGTTCGCAGGATTATCACTGTCACAGATCGTGCGAGGGTTCAGATATGCTTGCTGCCTTGGCCTGTGCCGCCTGTCATCTGGTGCGTATCAAACTTTTCGAGTTACAGGCAATTCCCCTCACGCTCGCCTTATGGGACCTTGTTCTTGATTTTGGTATGTATTGGATGGAATCTATTCATGATTGAGTAACTTAATTTATTATTTATTCAGTTTGGCTGTGTGCATGTGTTGACTACACACTGGATCAGAATCATTATGCACCAAAGGTCTTCCAATTGAAGGATGCGATCTCGCCACCGAAAGCTAATTTCTTTTATGTAAGCCTGCCCAAAACTTCGTCAACGGCGTCGTTTAATTATGCAAGTCATGTTGTTGATGCCATCAAATAGAACCAACTCAGAGGCGCTTAGAGAACAAAGAACAAGCTTCCCATTGCCCCCTTCTCTCTGCGAATGTCGACTCAACTATCCAAAGGGTTTTTCACAGTCAAAAACAGCTGTGTTCCGTGAATCTCGTCACGACTGACCATAGCGTGTCGATTTTTGAAGCTCAGGACGACGAGACATAGTGTGCCTCCATGGCGCCGCCACCAGCAGTGAGCAGCTTCAAGTTCCTCAGAGCATTGATGATTGTTGGTCACACCCAATTCCGTGTCGAGGATGGACGTATCATTGATGGTGAGTCTAAATCTCTCTTCAAGCAGATGGCAAGCTCACTTTCGAAGCTTTTTCACCACCGGAAAGGTTTATCCCCCTCTGACTCGGAGACCTCGATGAATTTTTGAGACATTGCACTCATACTCGATCTCCCGCATTCGCTCTACGCATTTCAATCCGTCAAGTCTGCAACGCGCACTAAAAGAACATCCAATCTCATGGCACCAAGTTTGCTCGGTGACGCCGAATATAGTGTGATCGAGGTCTTGCGGTCACGTAGTCCGGGTGTGTTTGGAGCGAACTCCGTATGTTTAGCTGCATTCGGTGAGCGTGGTCTCTACATATTCCAGATCCATTGCTTATGCCAGAGAGTGCCTTAGTTTTGTGCACCTATGACAATATGCTCACTCTTTCTCGAGAGATAGATCTGGTATGGAAGAAGAAGTTCAGCATTGTAACCGTTCTCTTTGCACTCATCAGATACTCTACATTCCTGGAGTTGTTGGCCGGAGCTATTGACGTGGTCCAGAGTAAATTCACTGTACGTGGACCAATAGAGTAATCATCCCGTGAAGTATGAAGTATGATCTGACGTTGTCCAATAGTGGTCTGTTCCTTTTTCCTTTATGTTGATAGCACCGAGTGTAGATGTTGACAACGGTACAAGGTGCCCACCTTTCAATCATTTCACGTACAGCGCAGAAATCATCCGATTATTTTCTACTGCAGGCATGTCGGTACAATGAGGGTTGCATCTTATGGCTCATCTCGTTCGATCACCAATCAGGCTTTACGATTCTGCGGACATGGGCTATTAGTGGGAAAAGTTGGATAGTGCTCATTCTGGCGTTCTTTCTGGGCTTTTTTCCAGTGGGTACCAATATTGTAAGCAATCATTCCTACGTCACAGCAACTTTCCTTATAACTCGAAACGTTTAGTATCGAGTGACAACAATTACCGGGACGAACAATTGTTTCAGTGTTCCACATGGAAAGGCTCCCTGGAGATTGTATGATATTCTCACCTCATCCCTTCAAGTTGAACGTTGAGCACTCAAAGCGAACTTAGCTGTTGGTTTTGTTTTTTCTGAATCTGTTCTTGGGTACTCGGAAGACTGACATTTGGAAAGGGCCCGTTATCACTCGCATTGCTGCGTCTCTATCGGACCTCCTAGCCGTCGTGGTATTATTCATAGGAGTGAATGGCAGTGGTCGACGCCTATTGAGTTTCAATTCGCAAACACCACTTACCCTGACACTTTTACGCAGTGGTGAGTACTCGACCTGAATAGCGTTACTGTATGTTCACGGTATTGCTCCAAGGGGTCATCTACTTCATGTAAGTGAAACGCTGTAACTAAACGATCTCTCTCACTCTCGCGTGCGGGATGCAGTGTCCTATTCACTATCAATATTGCTTCGATAATTTTAGTCGTCACAGAAGACGTGAGCACACATCGTCATTGTTCATCATTTCTCAAACAAACTGGTCGATCAGAACACGTTTATCGTTGAATTCAACTCCAGGTACGCTACGATATTCACTTCCAGTTCCTTGAATAACACTTGTCCAACGAACCAGTCTCACTGGAATTCTGATCTCGAGGTTTATCCTCGATTTGAGAAGCGCCGATGAGGGGAATTCCTCTCAAGAGACGTGGTTTTCCGACACACCAATACAATTTGCTGGCAACATTGGTGCCTCCATGTCTAATCGATCTGGATGGACGTGCTCAGCCGCGGATGATATTCAGAATGGGCTGGCGGCCTCGGATTACTATACTGGAAGAACTTCAAACGACCAAGTACGTCAGATTATTGTGGTGTGTTATCATTTGGACTGACACGGAAGGGCAGGCGAAGGAAGGCAATACACAGATACACAATAGAGATCAGGAGAGTTAGAAGAGTGATGATACGTGCAATGCTATGGACACTTGTCATCACATTCGTCGACATATCGTGCTACTGTACTGCATTCCAAGTGACGGTATCAGGGATATCTGGATTTGCCAGTTACTGGACCAGAATATGCCAGACTCCCAGGTGTGAGAGGAATCACCCCCATCATCGGATCTATCTACTCATCAACTCGGCTAGAGGTGCTCCGATTCCACCTCTCCGAAGATTCGGCGAGCATTCCAACTTCAACTCCCTCATGGCAGAAAGAACATCTCGAGTGTGTCCGTATCATCTACGGTACTTTTCGATTGTTAGGTCACTGGCCCACCTGAGTCTTCGTCATGGTGCTACTTTCTTGGTGTCATTGGCTTCCTGAATCTAGGCGAGAGCCCAACCGCCCGAGGAACCTTCTGAAACTCATAATACCGGTATTTTGACCATTTACCTGGGACCGCAGTTGGTTCAATCATGCGTCTAGTAAGTGCTGTACGTGATATCAGAACTTGAGCGATATAGACTTGCCCACTAACTGGCGTCCTCTACATGTGTACGATCTTATAAAAGGTGTCGTTCATCAACAGTCCCCAGAGACTACCCTACTGACCACGACCATACCGCTCATGCCGAATCTGCTACTTTCCCCCTAAAATCTCACTCGGCACTCCCTGATATTCATTGCCTCAAGTCCAGAAACCTATGTCGAATACATTCCCAACAGTGAAGGATACAATAGCCGCCATCTTTTATCAATTGAATTCGGGCATCCAGACAGACGCTTCCATTGGGCTTGCGGCATTCAGTGAGAGTGTTTAGTATATCAATTTACTATTGTTGCTCACGAGAAGGAGCCATGTAGCCCTGATCGCATACGACAATTCGCTCACTTTGTCGAGAGAAATTGATCTAGTCTGGAAAAAGAAATTCAGCATCGTGACGATTCTCTTTTTCCTCAACCGATACGCTACCTTCTTGGAGTTGCTAATCAGCGCCCTCATGAGAGTCTATGTCCCTAAAAACACATGGAGTTTTGTTGTACGTGCTCCTTCTAGTCGCTCAAACTGAACTGATCGCAGTCTTGCAGGCGTAGGTTTCATTTTCAGATATTTCAATCAGCTTCAGCTTGACAGGAAGCGCGGACAGTTGCCAAAGGCTGTATCAATTTTTGAACACTATATCTACTGTCAGAGTGACGAGTGTTGCATGTATGTGTGCTCGGTATTATCAATATCGTGCCCGGTCGCTGATAGAGGACGAGATAGTCTTCACGGCACTTCGTGCGTGGGCGATCAGCAGGAAAAGTTGGCTTGTGTTCCTTCTGATCTTGTTCCCTGGCCTCTTTGTGGTGGGAGCCAATATTGTAAGAGATATCTTTTCGTTCATGAATATTTCATCTTGACTGCAGATGTGCCATAGTACCGAGGGATCGCATACACTATAACAACAGCTTGTCTTGTGCTTCCTCACGGCGAGGCACCCTGGAGATTGTATGATATCTGTCTCCTCTTCGTTTCCACATGACTGAATCGTCTATCTAGCTGTTGGTCTTCCCCTGTTCCTAACTACACCTCAGGATTGATCAATTTGAAAGGGCCTGTTGTAACGCGAGTAGCTGCAACACTTTCTGATCTATTCGCCGTCCTCGTTCTATTTATAAGAGTTGTCGATCCCCATAAAATCGCACCTAACGTCAAGATTGCAACCCCTCTCATTCGTACTGTAATGAGCAGTGGTAAGTGACATATAATCACAGACGGTAAGGACTGATCTCGATGTCTTCATAGGGATGATCTATTTCGGGTGAGCACAAGCACTTGATGCTGGACGAAATTGGGTTCATCCTGCGAGTGCAGCGTTCTCCTCGCTATCAATACCATCTCAATCATTCTGACCGTGGTGGGCCAATTCCTTGAGCAACAAGTGAGTAATTTCGATTCTGCCTCAGAGCTCGTGTAAGATTAGTGAATCAGAGCTCCGCTTTCATAGATTTCAATGATAGGTGCGATGCCGTTATCATGTTTTGTTGGTGTCCTGTGTCTGATATTCGTCCTGGATCACCAGTTTCACTGCCATCCTCATCTCAAGGTTTATCCTGGACTTAAGGGCTGTCGACGACCAGAACGGTCCCTGGAGCACCTCTCGTACCTCCATACATTTCGTTGGCAACGTTGATGCTGCTCTGTCTGATAGGTCAATCTGGACAACCGGCGCTGCAGACGATGTATATGATGAACAAGTGGGTCCGGTTCAGAGTACTAAGTAGTACATTGACATTGGTAAATCGCTCGAATAAGCTTACGAGAAAGGAAAAGAAGTTTGGCAGTTGTATTACGAATGTACACCGAGATGAGTCAATGAGTAATGTTTGGGTTTTGAATCCGTCCTAAACAACCCTCCACGAGAGACTCTGCCTCAGTACGTCTAAGCTCCAAACCCTGCAACAATCCCGTTGTACGCGGCCTTCTTTTGTAGGTTCTACAGAACAAACAAACAACATCAACCCAATTCCTTTTATCGACCCGACAAAAGATAACTCACAGCATCCCATGGGCACGCGTCGCCCTGTCCCGAGAAAGTATTTGGGACCCACGAATACTTATCCGTATAATCCCAAACCGTCACACCAACACATCCCTCCACGGCCTCACAAGCCGAGATCACAGTCTGGTAATCCTTCTGTTGCTGCGCCAATAGCGCCGGAGTCGAAGGCAACGTCATCCTAATATCCAACTCCGTAATCGCCACCTCAACGCCAAGGTTAGCGAAGGCTTGAATGTTCTGTTGGAGTCCTGATGGGACTTCACCGACGATGAAGTGGCATTGGAGGCCAACACCGTCGAGGGGGACTCCTTGGGATTTGAGTGACTTGATGAGGTTTTGCATGGCGGTTGATTTGGCTCCTGGGCCTTCGATGTTGTAGTCGTTGATGTAGAGTTTGGCGTTGGGATCGGCTGTGCGGGCAGCTTGGAGAGCGATAGAGACGTAACTTGTGCCAAGGGTGTTGTAGAATACGTCAGTACGCCAGGTGCCATCGTCGTTGAATGGTTCTGTGCAGAAGGGTACATTGAGTACCGACTGAGAGTTATTAAGGGTTGTACCAACCATTGACGACATCCCAGCTGTCTGTTCACGTTGATGTGGTCAGTACAAGAATTTATCCCTATATTGAACTGGGTACACGTACAACTGCGTTATTGGTTTATCAGTAAAGGCAATAGAGCACGGGATAGAAATCGACTTACACTTGTCCCTTATAATGGCTTACAAGCGTACTACAATGCGTCTGGATAACAGACGTCAAGGTAGCAGCATTGAACCCGGAATTGCTGACCCAGCTTGGCAGTTGGTTGTACCACACGCAATTGTGGCCTACATGCAAACGGTGAATCAGCCTAACACTCGTAGACAAAATGACAAAGAACCCAATCTCAATCTCACCTCGAAGGAGTTGACCGTTCTTCTTTGCCAAGTTCGCAATAGTATCTCCATTAGCAAAAGTGAACTGTCCACGAGACGGCTCAGTCGCATCCTACATCCAAATACCAATGATTCAAACAATCAGTAAATTAGCCAATCCTCAACTTCCCTAAATCCCAGCTTACCCATTTCATACTATTCGCCGGCGTAAGTTGACCAAACTCCTGGCTATTGCTCAAGATCGCGACATAAGGCTGATCCGAAAGCTCTGAATTATCAGTAGCAGTGCCAAAGTACAATTTACCCTTGGACTTTGCGAGAGCGTGTAAACCCGAGCCGGAGGGTGCTGGTGCGCCTACGGTCGAAGTAGGAGGGGAAGCGGGGGTCGACGAGGTCGGGGAAGGTGGCGGCGGAGCATTAGAACCCTAGATGTGGTGGTTAATATTTAATTCAATGGAGCACATGGAGTTGGTCGACGAGGAGGACCTACCGGGAGACATTGGGAGTAGTAGCTGTTGAGGACGGTGCAGACAGTGCCTGCAACGCAAGTCGTAGATCCGGTCCAACCCTATACAGAAGGTCAGGACAAGAACGACTATCAACAGTGGGATTCATACAATCCCACCACCTAAGAACACAATCGACCAAAATCAATACCAACAACACATTCAATACATGGTAATACTCACATTGACCCCATTCAGCGGACTGAGCAACCGCGAACGGAATAAGAGCAACAAGCGCAACAAAGCTCGAAGTAAGCTTCATTATGACTTACAGATCAAGTTCCAAAGACCAGAGACGAATCGAAAGTGCAGAAAAAAGGCTTGGAGGGGCTTGGCACTGGCATTCCTCCCTCCCTTTCTCGTCTCTTTAAACCATCCCAAGGACTCCTGCACAACCCATGAACCCCACCCACACGAAAAACGGCACAATATCGCAACAACACTGGACGAACAAACGCATGGACCCTCCACCTCTCAATTTCTTCCGAAACATTCAGAATAGACCGACAGACACCACAATACAGCGCACCAAGGCATGGTGACCTGAAAACGTTCATGTGCCCGAACCAACCCCCAAAACCATACCTGACATATTTTCCGCCGGAAACCAAACGGGACGACCCACCCCAGGCTATCATCAGACCAACAAGTGTGTACTTTGTGCACTCACAACCATTGTCCACCAACGTTTCCCCCTTGCAAAAGCGGTTGAATATCGGCTCGGAAAGATACCCCACAAGAAGCCAAAACCTTGAAGGAACAAAGCCCATCTCACCGAAGGCATAACATCGGTACATGCATCAAGCATCATGTATCATGTATCACGCCGCACTACCCTTCTTCCCAACCCAAAAATACCCAACTGACAACGAAGACCTAAAAATAGACCTCACACATCCCCCAGATTCTAGTTCGGGTACAAAAATACAAACACATCAGGACCCAGAATTCGCAAAAAATACCAACGGGGATACTCACCTGACAACACACGAGGGGGATCCGGATTCGCAACCACACCAGATCCCCGAAGTTCGTTTTATGATCCACCTTTCCATGCAGAAATGTGGGGAACATTCACTTCCAGCACGGATCCGAGATCACCACTCGGTCCCGCCATCTCTCCAATAATAGCACGGACAAACACGACACGTACGCAGGCCGTCAACGGTTACAATAACACGACTCCAAAATTGGGCCCGTAGTCTTGGAAAGTGTCACCATCATCACCACTCGTCAATACCCCTACCCACCTCAACAATGACCTCCACCCACGTCATCACCTCAAAACCAAGGGAGGCAAAGCACTTACAATATATAGCAGAGAGATACCCATCGAAAACACATGCGTCAGGAAACGAGGACACGTAGGACAACGAGAAGCGTCAAAAGAGAAAAGTCAAAATGCAGAAAAGTCAGAAAATAAGGAATAGACGAAAGGCGAAAGGTGAAACAAAATGTAGACGCAACGAACAACCACAACAACCCAACCAATAAAAATAAAAACGAGTGAAAACTAGTCCAGTGTCGTCTGTTGGTCTGCCATCATACCATCAATCCCCCGAGTCCGAACCGGGCTGCTCAGAAAAGAAAAGGAAAATCTTGACCAGTTCGTATACCAACCAACTAACCAACCAACCAACCGACCAACCAACACGACACCTTCTCTAAAACGAGCGTGTAACGATTGCGTCATTGCCAAAATCCAAGGAGTCCATCGCGTCTCATTGTATCTGCACGTCAAAAAATGAGAAGAAAAAAGAGAAGAAAAGAAGTTCCAAAACATAGCGAGGTGTTCGAGATACCCTGAAAGGCGCGACAAAGGGCAGGGGCGAACGAGGGATGGCAGGGGAAAAAACGAGATGAAATATTGTCCGAGCAGCTAGGAGCGTCAAGTATAGTACCGTACGAATGTGACAAGAAAAAAACATGTCTGCGTAACCAAATATCCAATCAAGTAAATGACTGACGGATAAGGAAGGCGGGGGGAGGGTGTCGCTATGTTCCAGAGAGTAGTAGTAGTAATACCGAAGAGTGTCCGTGTCATGTCCAGTTTCCAGTTTCCATTTAATAACGAGCGAAAGAGGTCAGGAAGTGAGGAGTGAGGATGGGCGCATTTAATCAATATGGCAGTCCGGAATTTGAATATTCTTGAGCGTCCGGCTAGAAAAGGAAGGTGAGAAAGGTTGAGAGTTGTGTGCAAGGAAAATCGACAAAGGCTTACTCGGAGTTGAAGAGACCCCACCAACCCTCGACACCTCCGAACTGAGCATCCTTCCAGGGCTCGTCGGAGTACTACGAGGTAGAAAATTTTGTTAGCATCAACAAAACAACCAGGGTCGATATCCAGTTGCATCAATCGACTCACCTCGAAGAAGAAGTAACCTGTTCCGTTCGTATTAGCCTGGCACACAAAGGTGTCCATGAACTTCTGCAGATTATCCTCTGACGCAAGAGAAGGTCCATTATTCGCATTTCCGGCATCGCTTGATTTCTACTCCCGTTTCAAAGGAAAGGTAAAAATAACCAAAGAACCCACCCATAGAGCAAATAGAATTAATAAACGAAAAATTATTAAAAAGCACCCGATCAGCAAAGATGAAACACGACGAATAAGCGCATCAACACATACCGTCGGCCAACCAGTCTCCGCAATATACATCTTAGGGTTATTCGGAAGAGACGCAGCGACAATGACATTATTCTCTTGGAAAAACTCGTTTGTCCACCCAGCAGCGATATCAATCGAAACGTTCGCAAACCAAGGGTGGACATTCGACATCTGCGGCGGGAGGTACGCGATGAAGGGGCGGACAAAAAAAGAATGATGCATCAGTGAAACTGCCGAATCTAGAACGCCACAAACATCATGCACGGAGCCCCTCGCAAGGCTCCACGCACGGTGATACGCACCCCGTAGTCAACAGCTTCAAGAACTTTATTATTGAAGTAACTTCCTGCATCTGCATTTCCAACGGGGATAGTCTTGGACAAACTGAGACCCGCAAGCATGTTACGAGTATCAGTAATGTTCGGAATGAGGAGCGCGGCACCAGCATCGCCGATGGCACTATTGGGTACGGTGCCACCGTTGGCATTGAGGTAACTAGATCGAAGGGTTAGATGCGTCTCGGCCATACCAAAACCAAAAATAAGGAGAAAAAAAGATGCATCACGTACTTGAGCATGTACTCATTACCAACTGTGATGCCCGCAATGTGATCTGTGCCGTAGGTGGTGATAGCATCCTTTATGAGGTCGCGCTGTCGCACATAAGGTGCATCATCGGTCGGGATATTGTATATCCCCAAGTACACCTGCATATCGACCTTGGTGCGTTGGATCGCTTCCAGCTGCGGAAAACATGACAGGCCGAATGAGCAAACCAAATAGCCTCGTGAAGCGACGGTGAAACTCACCACAAGGGCAGACTGGTTACAATCAGCACCATAGAGACGAATACGCTGTTTCGATGCATCCCGAGATGAGACACAAAAATAAAAAGAATGGACCAGATTGATTGCCTTACCGAAGTAAGCTGTGACATCAACTGAATGTCTTCAATGACAGCCTCTGAATCAAAAAGGAACGATTTCAGCCACCTCTCCTGACAGCGAAGCCACTTCCCAAATCACGCACCAAGAGAGTTACCGCACTGTGGCAACTGCGAACCCTCCGGGGTGTACGCCAAAGCATAGAAAGAATGTTTGAGTCTCGGGTCCTTGACGAACGAACTCGGGTCGTTAGGATCCGTCTGATTGACGGTACCCGAGGGCGACGTGGTGTCGCTCCCTTTTCCACTGCCAGAAGTCGTGGAGGACGAACTGGAACCCGAGTTCTTCTTGGCAAGCGTAACACCGACAGCAACGCCGACAACAATGAGAGCAACGACGGCTACAAGCGTTCCAATGACCTTACGAAGGGGGGCGCCAGGAGATTGAAACATTAGCGTCTGAGATGTCTCGAATGACCGACCGGAGGAAGAGGGGTTGGGGGTCGGGAGAGAGGGAGGGAGACTGAGACTCACGATACGCTTGGACCGTTTACTCCGTGCCTCTTGTTTCTCTAACCATTGGCTGTTACTGTACTCTGAACGACCATAGGGACCGTCCATATTGGCGTAATTCCTGGAGTCAGGATGCATCTGAGGTGCAGTGTCTGATTGAATGAGGGGACTTGATGCGTAGCGGTCGTCAGCACCTGTAGTAGGGTGAAGAGGCTGTACAGCAATAGGTAGGTGTATGTCAGAGGTTTATGTGGAATATGGGATAAAGGAAAGAAAGGGATTAGGTAGGTAGGGACGTTAAGTTCTGGTGAGACGGAGACAAGTCACCAGGACGAAAAGGAAAAGGAATGTGTGAGGCAGAAATGTTGCGAGTGTGGTCGAAAAGGGCGTATAAGAAGGGGAAGGGGGTGTGGTGTGTGGAAGAGGAGAATAGGGTAGCGTATGCCGAGGCTGGCTTGGAGGGGTGTGAAAGCGAACTCGAAACCGACGCACGGGAATTCCAGAATCATAACTTGGATAATCTTGGTTCAAGTCTGGCCGCGACGAGCTTGGGCCGCTCCATGATGGCGAAGGGTGGTCTTGATACGCCATGTCTTACAACGTTAGTATACAGCAACCTCTACACAATCTTCAGTCAAGTTCAAGAGAGAGTCGTACAGCGTTAGTATCGTGGTGGTCGTCTCAAGTTGGGTTTGCTTGTCCGCAGCGTCCCATCCATCTGCCCAGGCCATTGTCCAAGACTCATGTTCACTTCGTACCTTGGCACCGCATCGCAAATTCACGAATAATCAGATAACCCCCTTGCCGAGCGGCGATAACCACTTACACAATCCATTCTTAGCACACGCGTTATAAATAGACGTGCCAAAAATACTTGGCCGTGCCCTGCCTTGCATCGAGCCAGTCAAGCCGTCGCACAGACACCAACAGTTGGCACAAGGCAGAGCCCGCCATGAAGTAACATTGACAGAACACCAGAAAAAGCGTCCAATAGGCTGCGAGTAACGAGGGCCGACCCCTCGGCCAAGATGACACAAGGTGCGAATGTTGGAGCACCATGACGCTCTTCAGTCAATCAGAATCTCCCACACCATCAATTCCTCGCCGTCTCGACTTGTCAACATCGCCCTCCCACACCCGCTCACACGCACCCACACCAGGGCCACACACATACGCACACAGAGCGAGATAAACGTAGACTTTGCCTAAAAACACATCGCAAATCATGAGTTCATTGCATAACGTATGCTGTTCTGTCCTTGTCAAAGAAAAGAAAGAAATAACAATGAATGAAACCAAAGAAAGAGAAAAAAAGGAGACAAAAATAACAAGGATCAAAACGAGCGGAAGCCTGAATAATCCACAGGTCTCGTGAGGGCGTGAGGGTGTAAGAGGAGGGAGGAGTAAATATCACAAAAAGAATAGGTATGAACGCAGTTATTCCCAGACATCCAAAAAAGGGCAGGAGAACATCCTCATCTACAAGTAGTATTGTCCTAGCACATAAGTATTAAACAGCAGGAACGGGTGTGGGGACCATTCGTGAATCCAAACTACGACTCGGAATGTGCTGGACACGGGACACTATAAGGCGTCCGCGAGGAAGGAATAGAAACAAAACCGGGCGTGGGGGGAACGTGAGTGACTATTTGAACAAGGTGTGAATGGACTGAACCGGGTATATCACGATTACAGTGGTTAGTTTCAACAAAGGACACGGAGGGAAGGGGGAAAGACAACCAAAAGACACCTCAAGGGAAAGAGAGAGAAAAAAGGGAATGAATGAATGAGATAGAGAGAGACAAATGAACACTTGTAAAGAGGTCAGAGAAATGTCGGTTTACAAATAATACATCGGCATGGCAAGGCAAAAGAAAAAGAAAAACACAGACGAAGAAAGACCCAGATGGCACGGAATCCTGAACAGCGCGTGTCTCATCGTTGGTCACCCAGGTGGTGCAGACCGTTTCGTCTGATGCGAAGCCCGCCGACCCTTCTTTACAAGTTTTGCATGCCGCTCTTCATCCGTCCCCGCACTCGACTCTTGCTGATGATGTGGGTGCTGCTGGTGTTGCTGTTGCTGCCCCTCTCTTCGCGCCTTTGAAGGCAAAGTCCTGCTTCGCGACATCGACGCGCGCCGATACTCCCAGATCTTGACGGCGGATTTTCCGGCACAGGCGCCAACTCCTGTACATCCACTCTCCCAGGCGGTTGTGGTTGTGTTTGCATTTGTGGTTGCGTTTGCGTTTGCGGTTTCGCAGCAGCCGCAGAATCTACAAAACCAAAAACAGAAAACCAAACTGGGTCAATATTAACAAGATAAGATCCGCCGAAAACCAATTGCGAGGGAGAACAACCCACAAACGGCTTCGGATCTCATAAAAGAAAATCGGGATTACTTTGTTACTCACCCCCCTGACGCTCCGAAGTGGTTCTTCTCCTCTGTGATCTTTCTCGTATCCAACAACTTCCACCCGCCATTAGTCTCGTCTCCCGAACTATCAACTCCATCTCCCGATGTCGTAGCCACGGGAGCATCTCCGGGTTTGGGTGTGGCCGAAGGCGGTGGTGGAATATCCAACATGAACCAATCCTGATGCGCAATCATAAACTCTAGCACATCTTGGCTCAGCTGATGCTCCTGTGGAGACAGTTCGTGCGAGGGATGTGAGAGTAGCGCTGGCCGGAAGATCACCGCGAGGTCTACCAATCAAGGTTAGTACCGTGTCCGACGCAGTACGTGTATAGCCTTGGGAGTCACACCCACTTTTCGCAGTCATCAGGTTCTTGTCGGATTTCCGCGCGAATACGGACAGTAGATCAAGCACGTAGAGTAAGAGGTACTGATTTGCACGAGGTAGAGACCGGATGAGGCGCTTGTAGGTCGCGATCACTTCATCCTCACTGTGCGGCCTTCTGTCTGTCAAAAGTGGGAAGAAATAGCAAAGAAGTATCGGTATCGGTATCTGTCTTGATCTCAAAAGCCACGAGGCAACAACCACATACCTAGCGCCTCTCGGAACTGCACAAACGCACAAAGACAGACCAAAGGCGGAATTAGTATTTGAGTTGAGAAGGGTGATGTCGGGGTACCCACGTTGTGATACATATCATTAGGGATTACAGGTTCCTTGAAAGTGGATAGGAGTCAGACGCTGAAAGGCGGACGGATAAGGTTCGGACGTACTGGCATCTGGGTGAGATACCGTCTGAAGACACTCGCAACGTCGTGGGATGTGTAGTACTCCTTCTTCCAGTCCAGATTCTTCCCGTACTGAGAGCAGAATGAGTATTAGAATGTACGAGAAGAGATGAGACGTACCCGTGGAGGCGCTTCAAAGGCTGCCTGCAGTTCTCGCATACGTTTGTTGGAACCATTGACTCGGAAAGTACCCTCTACCTCTGTAGCTGCTCGGAGTACCCTCCGTCAGTAAACCATACGCGATCGACGAATATGAGGCAAGTATACCATTCTCCTTGAGATAGAGACCACTAGAGAACGGCATGACACCACCTTGATCAGTATGTACGCACACGAGTGAGGACGGGGAGAGACACACCACTTTGCAACGACCACCGGGATGAATCCCCACACATAGAGCTCGCCATTCGAATTCGCCGTCGAGATCTGTACACTTGCATATCTGAGGCTTTCCTTGAGAGGTTTTCCAAAGACGACATTTTGGCCTGTTGCAGTATTGGGCATGTTCAGCGAATATGTACCCCCCTGTCGATATGCAGAAGATCCGATGAAGGGTTGTGGGGGTACACGAGACTCGCCTTTCTTCTCTTCAGCCTCTTTCTTGGCTCTCTGTGCGAATACAAAGTGGTTCCACCAAGACTTGAGACTAGCCTTGGTGGGAGGAGGGGGATGGGGATATTCGGAGGTGGTCATTGGCCTCCTGAGGATCTGTTTTGGGCTTTCAGACCTTGGAAGAGAGGGGAAAGGGAAATCGCGGGCCGAGGGAGGGTGATCGTCGGCTGGATGGGGAGCAGGAGTGGTATTGGCGCGAGGACGGGAAGAGTGATTGTTGTGGTCAGGATGATGATGATTATTGGGGTGTTTATTACTACGACGCTGCCCAAGTTGCTGTAGACGCTGTTTCCACATACAACTGCCCCACTTGCTAGGGAGGAGATGGCCTGGCTCGGGCGATGGCTAGGAGGTCGTGATGGAGAGGAGGTTCGCCACTATTCGATATCCAAATCCGAATGAATGCGATGTACACCGCGTCCGCTGCACAGTCTCGGCGTCGCGTCGGG
>JANAWD010000354.1:0-42789 GCA_027627245.1 Meripilus lineatus | reverse complement strand
CGCCGCTGCTGACGGGACTCTCGATGGAGGCGACACCGCGGCGATGTATTGTGTGTTTGCTGAGCGCCAAGCTGGCGAGAGCGAGGGTAGTGAAGATGGCGAGGTTGAAACGCATGGTGCTGTGGAATCTAAGATGAGTTTCGCCGCTAAATAGGTGGAGATGACCACTCACTTGTAAGTTTATTGAAAGAACCTGAAGGTGAGTACAGTGCAGAACCTGTGGGTTGCGGGGCTCGAAGGAGTTTGAGCTGGAGAGAGCAGGAGGTCGGGGCTGCTCTTTATACACCTCGATGAAGTTTTTGAATCATACAAGTTGTCCCAGAATATGTACACCGCAAGGTGAGGGACTGTTTCCCTGCAAGTTTATCTGACCGTAAGCAATGGGAATAACTCTGAAACCCTCGCAGCAATGAAGATCCAAAACGCCGTCGTAAGAATACCCGTTCGCCACAGAACAACCTTGAGGCTGAAGTTACTCCAAGACAACGGGATAGCACACGGAAATGCTACATCACTTGTACGGGTAGCTGGGGCTTACTGGCGACTGTTGATAACAAGAACACCATGTCTCAAGCAAGTCGATTTGCATCCATCACTGACTACGCCATCAATTATGATAGCAATGATTGAGTACTGTGAGATGCTCAAGAAGTATTCAGTACTATGACGAGTGGCGTCGCAAATCCACTTGTAGTCTCCAAAACCCATTACAGACGACTCACTCAATCTTCTGGCAAGCTTCCGACGACGGGGTATTCAGGCGCTTGAGGAACCGATCACCTAGCATTCTGTGTTTCAAAAGTCGAGTACATGGACTACACGCCTCTGTTCGTCGATCTGGATACACAAGCTCTTCCCGATCCACGGTGGCTGCCGAATACCAGATCCACCTTCTTCATCTCCAGAGCGTGAACCAATGGGATCCGTCTTCAAGACGCCGTCACCAAAGAAGACGTATCCCGGAATGTAACGATCAATAAATCTGAGCGAAGATCAAGTTGACGATGTGTAGACAACAACATCGAAGGAATAAGAGACATACGATTCTACTTGTTCGTCGGTCATTCCGCGGCCGCCATTGGTGGCCTTCATGGCGTGTTCTTGTTCGAGTCTCCACTTGTATATGTGGACGTAGGGATACATCTCCTCCGGTTTGATCTGTTGCGCACAATTTGTTGAGGAGGCAAGAAGCAGATGAAAGAGATTCACCGACCTGGATGAATGTATCAAAGAATTGCCACCAATGCTGGTACTCTTTCAGTCTTTCATTAACATCCACAATATCTTCTTTCCTGAATCCTCGAGACTCGAAAAATCCTGGTCCTAAACCGTCCACGGGCTGACTCCATCGGAGATCAATTTCGGAGGCGGAAATAGGTTGGAAGCCAAGACACCATCCTTCCAGTATGACGATGTCTATGGGACCACGGATGACTTTGCCCCCACCCTCTACTCGATCTCCCTCGCCACTATGGAGACTCTTGTCAAACACTGGTAATCGCACCTCGTTATCAGAGTCCAAGGAGGATGGCGAGTTCGCCTTCTCTGGATCGACGCCCTCATTGATACGACTCAGCCGATCCAAAATGATAGTGCCCAATCCAACATCATGTGTCCCTGGTTGCCCTCTCCCTCTCAGCAGCTTATTCTCCGGATTCGCGTTCGCAAGCGCGACCAATTGGACGTGGGGCAGATATAGATCGTCGATGGAAAGGACCACGACAGACAAAGAGTGAGGTGGAGATGACAGCTTCTGGTGAAGATGAGACGTCAAAAATGACTTCCCACTACCTTGGGGGCCTTGAATCCCAACGAATAGAGGGCGGACCCTTGTCTTCGGAGTATCCAGGATTGATGTCGGATTCGGGTTGGTTTGAAAGCGGATACGATGGGCGGAGAGGCACTTGAGGACGTGGTTGAGCATGCATTGTGTTTTGGGGCTACTTCCATTGTCGAATACCAGTAAACGGAAGATACAAGAGGGTTTTCATGAGAGCATTGACCTCTAGCCCAGAGGACATGGGACTTATGCAGGCGGACATGTGGGGTAGAGGGAGAACAAGGCGCGGACCGAGGCGGATTGCCATCGTGCCGAAGTTCCCACTTGCCGCTTCGCGCATATCCGCGGAATACCAGACTCGAGATTTATGTCATCTCAAGATGCACAATGGTAATTGCTGGGCACTATCTGAGAGTTCGACATCTGTTACACACGCAAGGAGCAAGCTACAACAAGGTATGATACGAATTGTCTCTGAGAACAATGTCCCAGTCCAGACGTAAGGTACATCGCAGGCAAAAATTTGGCGTCCGAGTCTTAAGACTCATAAACCACCCGCTAAGCCGTCATGACCATCGGCCCCGGCCATTTCCTACGATGTACAAAAATAGGAACTATCAGATAAGTGCCAGTAAGTATCATGGTCCTGGAATACTCACATAGCCTCGGAATTTCCATGGTACTGCCTCTCATTTGGATTGTTTACGCTTGCTATGCGATTGGAGATTCTGGAGTCTGCACACGCTACTCGTGTACGAGGGATCGTAGCGTTGAGGATTGGTTTGCGCTAATTTGCGATAGAGGTCTGTCACTTCTTGCGCATACTGAATTGCCCTTTTCGTATCCGCAAGCCGGAGGAAGTCTGAGGAAAGGCCTTCGAGGGCTTCAGCAAGGAAAGGCGAGTCCGACGACCTGTACTTGGACAATTCTCTCCAAACCTGTACGGCTTCTCTGCCGGATATCGTCGCCTCTTGGTACTGTTCTCGCCGGCGCCGAGCATTCGCGAGGTTTTGCAGAGTGGCTGCCAACAGCGGATTGCCAGAGTGAGGATTCTTGATGACGATATTCCGGGTCTCCTTGGCGGAGAGTTCGTAGAATTCGATGGCTTTTTGGTCATCCCCCAAGAGCTGGTGACTATAGGCAAGATCGTGTCGGGTTTGCGCAAGTGCGAGTTTGGCTTGTTGTGAATTCGGATGGTTGCTTACAAGCGACCAGCAAACGTGTAACGCCTGAATCCTCACTGCAACGGCACCCTCGAACTTCGAAAGACGGTGGAGCCCGCGTGCTCTCAACTGGAGGAGCGAAATGAGCTGTAGGTTGAGCTCTATTGACCCCGCATTATTCACGAGTTCCAGGAGCTTTGTGGTGGCCTGCAGACCCCACTTCTCGATCTCGTCATATCGACCGAGGCCATACAAATCAGAGCAAAGACGATGAATGGTAGTTGCGAGTCGGAATTTCCATTCCTGTGGGTTCTCATTCGAGAGCTTGACGAGAACGTCGATGGCCTCCTTTCCGTAATTTACACATTGCCCGTGCTGCCCATCCTGGTGGAATGCCTCGATGATGAGTGGAAGGAGTTCCGATAGCTTGTTTCGGTACTCTTTAATGTTGTTGGGTGGGAGAGTGCCGCCCAGAATCCCTGCTGCCTCGCAGCCGAAGGTGATGGCATTTTGATAGTTTTTAGCGTGGAAGTGATCGCGAGCAAGTCCCTCAAGGGTATCGTAACGCGCCTTGCGCCACTGTTTCGGGGCTGCTTGGAAAAGAAGACGAACGATTTCCAAACACTCTTCTCCTCGCATTGCTGCCTCCTTGTGCATCCCGAATTCGGCATAAACGTTAGCCAGATGGAAGAGTAAATGCGAGAGTAAATGATTGATATCGCTGGGAAGCTTATGGGAAAGAGTTTTTCGGATACTCTGTGCGTGTTCACGAAGATCCTGGGATTCCTGGCCATTTCGACTACTAAGGGACTCGAGCATCGTGGCGAGGGATTCGAAACTTGATTTGACTTGTTGAAGCGCAAGCCATCGTTTCTGTGCTACATCTCCGTGCACACGTCTTTCCCGGTTGGCCATTTCATCTTGCCGCAGAGTACAGATCCTCTGGGTTGCGGTATTAAGTGATTGATAAAAGCGTGTGTGGCCTTGTTGACTCGGTTTCTGAACAAGAAGCATTCCTGTGAGAGGAACGCGTCTGTTCGAATACTCTGCATAGTCTGGTATACGCTCCGTATCGAGTAGAAGTGAAGCAAAGGTTTTCGCAGGAACATGTTTGGCGCTGGGTCTTCCTGTCGGCTGCGAGAATGACGAGGGCAAGGCCCCCCGTACAATGCGTAGTATTGTTTCGGGGCAACCTAGAGCATCCAATCTGGTGCCAATTTCTGCAGAAGGTATTCCACTCTTCGACCCAATGTCCAATAATCCGAGGATACATGGGTCGATATCGTAATTTCTTTCCTTTCGGGATCCCAACGGCTCGTGTCTGGGCGTCGAGCACCTCCAGGTGTCGTGGGGGAGAGTCCGTAGTTCATGTCCCGACAGTAGGGAAATACGAAGGGGTAATGAGGAGAGAGAGGCGCGAGAAGGCCGCTTATTGGGGTCCTCCTGCCAGCACCGTTCCATGAAGCTCCAAAATTTAGGAAACGCGCTTTTCAAGTGGGAAGGAGGTCGAGGAGTGCTTCCAGGATCGCATCGCGTGATCATTCTGAAAACTTGTTCGTTGGTGAGACCCGGAAATGGGGGTTCTCCAGTATAGATCTGGGCAGAGAGACGGAGTCGGCCCAAGCGTTCAAAATCACGACAATACTGGACCTACCTCGAGGCAAAGGCAGGCAAAGGAGTACATATCGCTTGCAAAGGTTGGTCGTGACCGCGAATACCGCAGGAGTTCTGGAGCGGTGAACTTGATTGCCCCATCTCTGATGTTGACAGGGGTCTTGTCAGGACAATGTTTGCTTCCCGAGATACAGAAACCATAGCCGGCCAATTTCGGGGTGTAGTGGGCATCAACTAGTATGTTCCCCTGGAATTACGTCAGCAGACGCATGGATACGATAGAGTAGAACATACACAAGACAGATCGTTATTTACTAAGTTTTGGTCGTGCAAATAGCTCAACCCTGAGGCAAGTTGCTTGATCTGGAATGAGGCATCAATGATGTTCAAGACCAGAGAATAGGAGGGAAACTTGCCCAGACATCAGCAATAATTGGCAAATCCAGACGTCGCAGCCATTTAAGGCATTGGAGAAGGGTACCATTCTCCTGCCATGAGGACACGGCGTATAAGGTAAGTGAGGAGGTGTCCTGGTGAATGCCAAGGAAATCCTGGACGTTGGGATGACATAGAGAATTCCAAATGAGCGAGTCTTGAGTAAGATCCTGTGTAAGTTATATAATGTCAGAAACTTGTGGAAGAACCTTGTATGATATGAACACCTACGCAAAGACGAGGAGAACCACCATTGATCGTTCTGAGTCGCTTTAATGCCACGTGTCGGTTGTCCAGCCTCGCAGAAGAAATATCTGCAGAACTGCCAATCGAGATGGTTCCGTCTAAGACGATGTCTCGAAGTAGAAGGCCTTGAAGAGGAAAACCATCTCTGGTCGAAAACTCTATCAGAAGCTGGCGGAGTTTACCCAACCTTCGGTCTGTGTTGCCTATGTACATAGGACACTCCTTCCCAGCAGCGACTACCTGATGCAGGTGATACCGGAGAGCGAACTGTTAGAGAAAGAAATCTCCGAGAGGGGCATTGTAATGAACTAACCTTCTTGATCCTCTCAAGAAATTCCGACGCAAGAGGGTCAACAAGAGACAAAAGGAGGTGCCATTTATCCTTGACAGAGAGAGCTACGTTGATAAAGGTCGCTATTCCTTTTGACCTTCGGGAATCTAGTTGATCGAGATAATGGAAAAGTTCGTGTGCATCTCGTATAGCCATCAAATCTTGTTGGATGCTGTTAATGGGTGTAAGACTCGGTGTGGACAACATATACTTGGGCATACTTGAGGTCCGTATCCGCATTCCAACGACAGAACGCACATGATGTGTCCTGAGACGATCAAATCAGAGGGACTGAAATTGAATACTGAAATATAGGGGCTCAGGACAGACCTTCATCATGTCGTTGCAAGAACACTGAGACATCATGCTGGGACTTTGGGGAAGGGTTCAAGGAAACTTGAAGAGGAGGAAGTTGAGGCATGCATCGGCCAAAAAACGGTGTCTATTTATCTCGGAGATAGCCTCAGGTCTCCCAGTGGTGTTAAGGCCTCCATTTCGTGGGTATGTCAGACGCACTTGCATCGATTCCAGGCTTAGTGGGAACCAGATATTCGTGACACGAGACCTGTGCATTAGCTGCGAACGAAGTCAATTGTGTACCTCTTCTGTTGGAACTGAACAATCCCTAACCGCGCCTGGGGTAAAGAAATACTGACACTGGGCGCAGGAGGATGCCTTGAAGAGGAAGAGGCATTGCCTCCAGAGGCCGTGCACCGGATCTGCGGTATAGAGTTTACGGTGTACGTATTCTCGGCAGAAGCAGAGACGCACAAGAAACGCTGAAAACAGAGCAAGGGGCGTCTGACAATGCGTAAATGTCGCCAAACACTGGCACAGTGTTTTGTGAAGTTGGGTTTGGCGATGCATATCCTGAATGAAGGTGGATCCAAGTCTTGACGATACAATCCGAGGAGCGGAATATGACCGCCCTGTGTGGGGATCCGAGGAGATGGAGCCCGTGCAACACAGCATCCCACCAGCAATGCCCACTGGGGGCTGACCACGCACCGAGACTCGAAGCTTAAAACCAGGGCAAGAATTTCGGGTGTTGAGACCTTGGAAGGATTAACAGCTCGGTGCGGACCATGATACCTGCTACCAGTGAGATGTGGTCGGTAAGAACAGTGAGATTGGCGTACCTAGTCTTCGTAACGAATCCGTGGGTCAGCGGGATAGACACAGTCTTGCTCCGAGCGTACAGCCGATCCACCAGATAGGACCGAGTTTGCCTAAGTTGACTTGCCTAGATATCCACAAACCGTCTTCTGGAAGGTGGGTATGAGATTCCGGAACAGCATTTGTCAGGCGCCCATAAAAACCTGGCTCCGAAGAGCCGGAGGACGAGGAATCGACATGAAGTCACTTACCTAGACCTAAAAGCGCATACACACAATGTGTTCAGAGTTCGCGTCAGTCGAGAAAACAACGCGAGGTAGTAGACCGAGTGTTGGTATTGAGACTGTACGTCGTTGAATCAAAATCTGGCCAAAAATCACATTACTTTTGGGGATAAGACATACAGACCGCGTGAAGCTCCTTGTCGCTACACATAATGCTCTCGAGATCGGAGACATAATTGGGTCGGATGGAGGTTAACCCGATAGCCCTGATAATTGAGGTTTAATCCCGTTACTGATCGGCGTTACGGCCCCTCTAGATGCCCCTCGAAGTGTGAAGAAAGCCGAACTCCACACATAAGACTAGCATCACTAGTGTCCGACCGCTCTCTCCCTGAATAAAACGGGTGCTGTAACTTTGACAGGATCTATATTGTCTTTATCAGTCTGCCAGGTGGACACCGATTCAACAAACATCCAATAGTGCCAACCTGGAGCATTGCAGATAGGCTTCTGAGGGGGTTCGTCGAGCTCTGGATGCCTGTCAAATGCAACCTATTCCTCTCTGCGTCTTTCAAGACAGCGACATAAGTGGCACGGGCGATGCTTACATGAGGCACGTTGAGCGTTCAGTAAGACGCCGGTGGATATGAGGGAACACTAGGAGGCGTACCATTGGGTCTTAGCATGTCTAGAACTGAATGCCGGGTTGGCAGTCGAGAAGAGGTGACCGTATTCAGGGCGCCATGTATTTCCGGGTGTGCGGTCACTGGCAGCAGTAGACCTCACCGCAAGTTGGGAGGGCGTTATTTGGGCATAATGGCAATGTTGCGAACGATTCTCCGGTGTTCCGAACTGGGTCCAATGAGAAGGTGCGCCCAGCAGTTCAACGACTGCTTAGATGGATCCATTCTAAGTCGCCATCTCGAGAAGTAATTGCAACGATTACTGCTTTTTAAGGATGCTGTGCTGAAACCTAATAAGCTTTCACGGCCTCTTGATAGAGTGACAGTGGTTTGGTGCTTCGAGGTGACGAGAGTCGTAAATCATTGGCCAGATGGATCCAAAAGGGTACACCAAAAATGATTGTCCATTGCCTACAGGACACAGGGTGGACTATCTAAAAAAAGTCAGTGTGGACGAGTGTTCAGCGAGACCCGAAGCCTCCGTACTTCGCTCTCATGAATAAGGTGTTTCGACGGGTGACTTCACCACGATCACGGAGCACCGCAAGATAGATTTCACAGGGGTAGACATTCTTCGTATCATCCTACGAGGGTTCAACATTGGTTCGACGCACCAACTCGAAGTAAGGATCATTGAATGTCCCGGGCTCTGTTGGCATTCGCCCAGGGTGAAGGGATCAACGTCTAGACGACATGAGTCTACAGGAACCAAAGTATATCGATCCGTATTGGAATCACCATACATTTCCATGAGATCCTGGGCTCTTGAACTGGCCCCTGCGGTTTGCTTGCGGTAGGTCGAGTCGTCGAGTCGGCGACAACGGCTTGATTATGAGAGGATGGGTTACTTTTCCGGGGTTGCCCAAGAAGGGATCCCCGAGGGTCTAGGCCCAATTTTCGATCTCCGATAGAAATTGTCATGATACAACACGATTCATATTATTCCAGGCCTCTTTCACATACAAGAGGCAAACCGCAATACGCCATCAATACAAATCTGTGCAGTTCTGGAGAATTATGTCTCGTCATATCCAGAAGTAGGGTACACCACCAGCAAATCCAGGCTTGAAAATTACTACTTGAAGTGTCTCGTACTCCTCGATCATGATAAACCGTCGTCTCAAATCAATTTCCCAATAGTGGGGTGCAATGAAACCGGACGCCCTTCTCTTTCATTTTCCACTAAGGCATTATGATTAAGGTATCAGAACCATTACCTATGCAATGCACAAAGGCAAAAATCATCAGATAAGTGCCACTATCACGATCTTGGAGGCACTCACATAGCGTCTCAGAAATCTCACCAATCTGCTTCTCATTCGAAGGGCATACGCTTGCTGCGTGGTTGGAGATTCTGTAAATTGTGTAGACTATTCGCATATAAGGATCCGTATTGTTGAGAGTCAACCTGCGCTAACTTGCGATACAGGTCTGTCGCTTCTTGCCCGTATTGGATCGCTTTCTTCGTATCAGCGAGTTGGAGGTAG
Organism: Meripilus lineatus; assembly: GCA_027627245.1. Classification (NCBI taxonomy): domain Eukaryota; kingdom Fungi; phylum Basidiomycota; class Agaricomycetes; order Polyporales; family Meripilaceae; genus Meripilus; species Meripilus lineatus. Next base: position 33,710 of record JANAWD010000354.1, on the reverse strand, counting down.
TCCGTAGAAAGGCTTAGAAGGGACTCAGCCAGGAAAGGCTCGAAGTCCGCCTGGTGCTTGACTAATTCTCTCCAGGTCTGTACAGCTTCTCTGCCGTGCTCCGTCGCCTTTTGATGTTGTTTTTGTTGGCGCAAAGTATTGGCGAGATTATGGAGAGTGGCTGCTAATAGAGGTCGACTATAACGAGGACTCTTCGCGACGATCTCCCGTGACTCGCGAATAGAGAGTTTGTATATTGCGATCGCTTCTTCATCGTCCCCAAGGCGCTGGTGACTATAAGCGAGATCATGCCGGGTGTGCGCAAGCGCGAGTTTGGCATCGTCTGAATTTGGGTACGCCTTCACAAGCCTCCAGCACACCTGTTGGGCCTCATTCCTGGCTGCTACAGCATCCTCGAACCTCGACAGGTGGTGAAGCGAGCGTGCTGCTAAATGAAGCGACGCGACGAGCTGCAGGTGCTTCTCGATTGACCCTCCATTGGGTGCGAGTTCTCGGCGAATTTCGATGGCACGCCAAACTCTCTCCTCAACCTCGCTATATCGACCAAGGTCATACAGATCAAGGCAAAGGCGATGAGTAATAGTCGCAAATCGAGGTTTCCATTCCTGCGGATTCTCCTCTGAAAGCGACTTGAAGACGTCGAAAGCGTCCATGCCGTAGACCACACAAAGGGCGTGTTGTCCGTCTCTGTGGAAGGCCTCCATGAGGTCTGGAAGAAGCTCCGCGCAGTTCTTTCTGTATTGTTCAGGAGCACTGCTTCGCATATGGCGTAGAAGCCCAATTGCCTCGCAACCAAAGCTCGTAGATTTTTTATAGTGGGCAGAGAGCAAGTGATTGCGGGCCAAGCTCGCGAGCGTACGGAAGCGAGGCTTGATCCATACATTTGATCCTGGAACCCGCTGTTTTGGTTTTGATGGGAACAACAGACGGACAATCGCAAGACACTCTTCGCCCCTGATTGCTGCCTCTTCGTGCATCCCGAAGCGGGAATAAACGGTAGCCAGATGGGAAAGCAATTCGAAAAGTGTTCTATTGAGACCAACGGTGTCTTTCATGGAAAGGGTTTCCCGGATCCTCTCGGCGTCTCCATGCAGGGATTGGGATCCTTGATTATTTCGATTACTCGGAGACTCGAGCATTTTGGTGAGAGATTCAAAACCACTTTTGACCTGCTGAAGCGCAAATCGACGTTGATGTTCTACAACACCGTGCCTACATCCTTCCGAGTCTGCCAACTCGTGTTGTTGGAACGTGTGGATGTGCTGCGTCACGTCAGCGAGTTGCTTGAGGAGCTGTTCGTTTGCTTGTTGGCTCGGGATCTGCACAAGAACTGTTTCGTCAAGAGAAACACCCCTGTTGGTATATCCTGCGAAGTTTGGTATGCTCTCCGTATCGATCATTTTAGAAAGAAGGGGTCTCGAAAGAACAGGACGAGTCCTTGGTCTCTCTTGAGGCCCGGATCGATGCGGGCGTGAGGAAGTCAGGGTGTTCCGAACAATATGAATTATCGTCTCGGGGAAACCTAAATTGGCCAATCGAATTCCAACCTCTGAGACAGGTATCCCATGGTCGGAACTATGTCCAACAGCCCGAGTATGCAAGGATCGAGGCAGTAGTTTCTTCCTTCTCGAGATATCGATTCCTCGTAGTTAGCCAGCGAACACACACGGGTGTCATGAGGGAGAATCCGCAAATCACGTCCGGACAGTGGAGATTCCCGAAGGGGTAGTGAGGATAGTGAGGTACGGGAAGGGCGCAAGTTGGGGTCCTCCTGCCAGCATTCTTCCATGAAGCTCCAGAACCGGGGTAATGCACCTGTTGAGTAGGAAGGGGGCCGAGGAGTACTTTCAGGATCGCAACGCATGATCATTGCGAAAGCTTGTTCCTTGGTAAGACCCGAAAAGGGAAGGTCTCCCGTATAGATCTAAGGGGCAGACGAGCTCAGAACAAGTTGTCAAAATCAAGATAAATGGGGCTAAACATACTTCGAGACAAAGGCACGCGAAGGAGTACATGTCACTTGCAAAAGTCGGACGTGAATGCGGGTCCCGTATGAGTTCTGGTGCTGTGGACTTCGTTGCTCCATCTCTCGTACCAACAGTAGGTCTCAATGGTCGAGGGTCGCATCTCGAAAGACAAAAGCCGTAGTCGGTCAACTTTGGGGTATAGTGGGCATCAACTAGTATGTTCGCCTGGATTTTCATCAGCATTAACCCAAGCAGGAACGAGCGGAACATACACAAGAAAGATCAATATGTACTAGGTTCTGATCGTGCAAATAGCGTAAACCAGACGCAAGTTGTTTGATCTATGAATTTGTATTAATGACGTTTGAAATCAATGTAGGAAAGGATACTTGCCAATACATCGAAGATGATGGGTAATTCCATATGACGTAACTGTTCGAGGCATTCGAGAAGGGTTCCATTCTCCTGCCGCGGTGACACAGCGTATACAGGAGACGAAGAGGTTTCCTGGTAGAGGTCAAGGAGTTCCTGGACGTTGGTATGGGATAGAGAATACCAGATTGGGGACTCTCTGGTTAGGTCCTATCGAAATCATGCACTGTCAGCAAGTCATGAAGGATATGGGTACGATATGAAGTCCTACGGAGAGATGACGACTTGAAGAGCCGCCGCCGATCGTTCTGATACGCTTTAATGCAAGTAGCCGATTGTCCCGCTTCGCCAATAAGATATCCGTGGAACCACTAGCCGGGATGGTTTCGTCCAAGAGAATGCCTTGGAGTAGACGATCTCCAGAAGGAAAACGCTCTCCACTCAATAACTCGACCAAGCGGTGGTGGACTCTACCCAACTTGGTATCTGCATTGCCTATACACTTAAGGCACTCCCTACCAGCAGCGACCACCTAAATAGCAGTGGAAAAGGGTAAGGCAAATTGTGAGACAGAGGAGAATGTCTGAAAGAGTCAGGAATGGATCAACCTTCTTGAGCCTCTCCTGAATTTCTGACGCAAGAGAGCCACGAAGAGACAGTAAGAGGTGCCACTTTTCCTTGAAGAAGATAGCCACGTTTAGAAATGTCGATATTCCTTTTGATCGTCGGGGACCGAGGCGACATAGGTAATGCGAAAGTTCATGTGCGTCTTGTACGGCCACCAGCTCTTGCTGGATACTGTCAATGGGTGTGAGACATAGCATGGAGAACATATTTTCCACATTACTTAGGATCTTTCTCATCATTCCACTGGCAGAATGCGCATCCCACGCCCTGAAGCCAACCATGTCAGAGGTGAAATCACGATTATTGGCACTCATGGGGCATACCTTTTCCATGTCGTTGGATGTACGTCAATAGGAATGTAAGGATTTCGCAAGGTATAGTAGGAGTCGAGACACCAGTCGGAGATCTGGTTATAGACTGAGAGGTAGTGTGCCAGTATATATATTGAAAGTAACAGTGCCTCCATGTCGCCGATGTGTCGCCCGTGCCTTCGTGGATATCAGGTTAAGCGGAAACCAAGTAGCACCACGTACACTCCGATACCAAGAGGCCTGTGCATAGATTGCAGAAGATCTAGTCCCTTTGTGGGGAACAAAGAGATGAGCGTTACCTATCGCGCTTAGGAGGGCGAATACTTACGAATAATGCGGGAGAAGGTCCTTCGAGAGCACAGACATTACCTTCAGTGACCAGGCTCTCAGTCTAGGGTATAGTTTACTGAATTCGAATGCTCGAGAAAGATGGAGACTCCTTGATGAGTACCAGCATGTCTGAATAAGTTCAAATGTCATGGAACATGGAACGCACCAACCAACGCCTGTGTACCGTTGGGGATGGCAATACACTCCCCTGTTCGGGTTGTGAGGGTGTACTCGATTTTTTGTTGATCAGGTCCGGAGAGAAGGGATAGGGCGACCCTGTGGGCGATGATTTGAGGACAACACTGCCAAGAACGATTGTGGAGAAGAAATCATTCTGGATTTAGACAGTACCGTACCATCAATTGTGGTGGCCAGCGGTGGCTACCCATGAACGCTCTGTGACTCCGAGCCTGAGTCCGATTGACTCGGTCAAGGCATGAATTGAAGTGCTGAGATCTCGAAAAGTTCGAAAGGTTGGTGCAAACCCTTCACGCGCACTGCCATGAAGTCTCTTAGTGAGAGCGATCAGTCAGCGGTACACGTGGTGGGGACACGGATAGGTACGATCCTGATCGGAGTGACGACAATTCTACAGTTCACAGCCAACGAACGTAATTACTGAATGATATCAGAAAGGATTTATTCAGTTTGCGTTGGCTTCAACATTCAAGCCTCGCCCTCTGGATAGAGGATCCGGGCGGAACAAAATTTAATGGAGCCAGATCCTCGTTCCGAAGGTCTCGGAAGACGATGTAGTGATTTGACAGGACTTTCTAACGTTGATCAACATAATGGTCAACCTTAGACTTGAAAGCACATACAGGATATTCAAGCTCGAGCTTGTTGGGAAAACAAGTTGTGGGATTAAGCCGAGCGTCGCCATCAGCAGGGTAATCGTTTGAGGATATTTGGATCAAAAACAACCCTTCAAAATTGGGTGAAACGGTCAACTCGCCATAGTCAGAGAAACTCAAAAAGGATTAATGTCACAACGCATAACAGACTCGAAACAGACCTGAGTCCAGGAAGTGACAACCATCGACCTACAAACCTTGCCAGATGCTGTGAAGCTTCGAGGTTGGGGGTCTGTAGCGCAGACGGAGGAATACGACCATTCTGATGGAACTCTCACTGAGAAGATCCATCGAAATCTGTCAAGATTCTCGACTAATCCTCGACACCCTTCCTGTACATCCGCCTAGGTTCCAGATGGCGACGTGCAACAAGGTGATGAAACACATGTACACCCGTACGATGACTGGTCGCCATCTTGAGACCTGCTTGCTTGAAGCTTCAGCAAACCACAACAAGGGTTTTGACTTCATCACGGACCCTCCTGTACATGTTGGTCCTTAGAACCTTATATGTTCCCCTGCCTCTTGATTGATGACAGGTACAGTCGAATTCCTGAAGGGTACGCCACTCCCGTCATCCATTCCCCAAGGAGCACGGCGGAGACCAATGCACTTCTTTTACACTGCTCGAGAGCCTTCAGACGAGGCGCGTGCTCAGGAAGTGCCTTACCGGAGGCTTGGGAGGTGTATGAGGGGTATGCGGTTACCGAAGGCAGATGGCCCAATAAGAGGGATACGTAGACTATTTGTTCTGAGACAGATGTGGCAGGTGATGAGGGAATGACTCGCTTCAGCTACGAATATCATCGCGAGTCATAGTCAACGTGAGTTCCGTAGGAAGATAATCCATTATCACCGGTCTGATATGATTGAGCGCCGTTTTTACAGAGGTTCCAGAAGTAAAGCAATTGACTGTCCTGCATCCTGGTGACTCGAAGTCGAGGTTTAGAATCGGGCAGCTGCCCATCTCTGGGCATCGGCGCGCAGAGAGAACTCACTTCTATTCCGAGAATGTCCCACTAGATCTGTCCTTTCGAGAATAAAAGGTAAACGACGGAAAGTCTCGAGATAAAGTTGAATGTTACGCTGATTCATTACAAGGATCATCCAAACGAAAGTCTGTGAGACCGCCGGGCATCCAGGCAGTTTCACAGATTCTGAACGGAATTTGGAAGAGGGACACGAAGGCTGTATGGCGACTCTGGAGTGGATGCCAGTGGCTGCGATTATGCTTTCGGGGATCCATTTTTGTAACTCCGATAGAAAGAATAGCCACTGTGGCACAAGTGCCAGGTGGCATTTTTGATGTCTTTCGTGGCAAGCGCAGTCCGACGACAAGCAGGCAACGCAGCGCTCCCAGAGGCCATTTCACCTCCCCGTCCTCTTCTTATCATTCCGTTCCTGACACCGTCCAAAACCATCCTCCACAACACCCTATTCTTCTGTTCTCTGTTCCATACTTTAGAAAAACCCTACTGAACCACGAGGACCCGAAGAACTACACCATGATGAACGCATCGGACCCAGCACCATCGACCCCGTTCCAGCCGGTTTCGAATCATTATTATAAAATTATGAGACAGTATCAAGTCCTCTTGGATAGAGTGACACCGTTCGTGTTGTATAGGTGGTTGGGGACGGCTGGGTTGTTGAGTTTGTTTATGTTGAGGATCGTACTTGCACAGGGAGTGAGTTTCTATTCTCGTTTTTCTTCGAGACTTCACAGCCACTGACATGCTGTGTCGGTTGTAGTGGTACATTGGTTCGTGTTTCTCTTCGCTTGGGGTACCCATAAATCTAATCAGTATACTTGGGTTGTCCTGTTTCTGCAGTCTGTTGTGCGTATCTCAATTTCCTTATCTCTGGCTTGGACGTGTCTCACATATGCTATTCTACGATACTCGACGTTAGATGCCCATGCTATCTACCTACTCAATCTCCTACTGGCCTTCCTACAACCAAGATTCGACCCCTCACTTCAAGATGATCTCATGGCCGACGAAATAGAAGAAGGCGGCGAGGAAACCAGTCCTACCCTTCCTTCCCAGCGCGACGACGAGTTCAGGCCATTCGTTCGTCGTTTGCCAGAGTGGCAATTTTGGTACGTCTTCCACCGCAATCACCCTCCCCCATCCTCCCTTATCCTACTATGCAACGCCGCCCATCTTCGTAATCTGTTCACTCAAACACCGCCATCTATCCAGGTTGTCAGCAACAAGAGCGACTATCATCGCATTGTTCTGCTCGTTCTCTGAGGTGTTCGACGTCCCGGTTTACTGGCCTATCTTGGTCATGTACTTCTGCGTACTCTTTGTCTTGACAATGAGGCGACAAATCCAGTACGTCTTCGCTTTGCGCTTCGAAAGCTTGTCTGTTCCTGACGTCAAATCCCACTTACGTCTTACTTATCAGACACATGATCAAGTACAAGTATATCCCATTCGATGTCGGAAGGAAAGCTCGTTACGGAGCTTCACACTAATACGTCCACGCTGCGCTCGCTTTATGTTAGAACTGCGAGACTCGAGTCGCGAAACGCCATGCTATCCCTTCGACAACTTCCACAATTTGTGTGTGTTCTTTTTTTGGAGTATGGTTCGCGGAATTTGGGACGCTAGCCTTAATATACATATGATACCGCCCGGTTAATGGGTACCTCACCCGCCTTCGTGCCAATGTTGGAAATCTCGTTCAAGGGGCACTCCCAAGCCATCAAGATTTACGGAGACAAATAGCTCGTGACAAAATCAACCATGTCCAAGAGTTTAGCATCATCTCGTACATCAAGGATCATTGTTGTCAGAACAGGAAAGGTATTACGACTTTACGGTTCTTGGGATACTCTGGGAATCGGTTTAGGTACCACTTATGTCCCTTGTATGCGCGAGGGATCATCAGAAATACCTCGGAGAGGAAGAACAAGTACGGTGGTGTCAAAGTCGCGAGTAAATCAGCCGTTGAGAAAATGGAAGGGAATGGGGAGGCAGCGATCGCGAATCCAAGCCATTCTGACCATTCGCAGAAATAATTGGGATACGAGACGACGCTGTAAAGCGCTCCTTGGGGGATGGCGTAATGTTCCTGCTTGTTAGCATTGCTCTTGACATCCGATGTTTTGGAGCCGTCCGTCTTTTTGTTGAGCTTGGCCTTGCGTCGAATATTGAGGAGAATCTCGTCATGGTAGATATTTCCTACGAGCCCAAAGGCCCACATCGTTATTCCAATCCAGAACGTTGGGCGACTGAATGCCGAGTTTAGGAATGCCTGCGCAGGTGGAGAGGATAGGTAGGAACCCATCAGACAGCCATTGATGACATTGAATGAGATCCCTGACAGAGGCACTATGATGTGGGATTTGGAGCGTGAAGGTGTTCGCAAAGGCGAAATGATGGCCCTGTTGAGGTAATGGAGGAGATATAGCAGGGCGAGGAATGTCGGTGGGTGTGAAAGGGTCAAAGGCGGTGAAGTGCCGATATTTGTAGGTGAGAGCGGCGAGTTGAGGAATGTGTAGAGGAAACAGGCAGGCGAGACCAGCTCCATGAATATCCACGTCTTGATTCCTAGAAGATTGTGTAAAATACATATACGTGGCAGAGCATATATGGAGCTTACCATCGAGAAGAAAGATGCTTTTGTCCTTTGGTGTGAATCTCCCAAAGGGTGCATCGATGATGAAGTTAATCGGGTTCACAATTGCAGGAATGATTGCGAACCACTTCCTGGTCACTAGTATCACCGCGACCATTGTTCAACCAAAAATTATGGAAAAAAGAAAAATAGAAAAGTGCGCACCATCGTAGAGAGCTTGCAGCTGCGCTGGGTCCTTGTTGAACATGGCGGTCGACGTGAGAGGAACGAAGGAGGTCGTGTCACCATCTTATCCTACTACTACGAGGCTTCCTCTCGGTTTCCCACCTCCCTTTTTCCAGCCAGATCTCACGATCTGAGGAACGCGTTGCGTCACGACATCCCAAATTTGGAATCCCACGTGCCATCCCCGTGCTCGTGGCGTTTCCTCCTCGGCCAAGCGCCCATTGCGTTAGCGGTATTCGTTTGCAGAGGTTTTGATGAAAGGTGGCTAATCACTTGCACTTGGACATTCGACCGGAGAATTTGACGACGCGTCAGGGATACGAGCTGTGAACGACGACGACGATGAACTCGTATCCGCCAGAATTGTTGGCGCAGCTGGCGCCGGTGATGTTCGTAGCGGGATTGGATGTTCCTGCGCCCCCACCCGCAGGAACAACCGCGACACCTCCGAAAGATCCTTTTGTCATTCTTGCTATTCGGCTTCGGGAAGCATTGATTTCGCAGAGGAAGGTAGCTATATGGCAACCTGATAGGAGCAAGACGTTTCAGGTGGTACTCGTGGACAAGGTGTGTCGTCAGGTTCTCTCTGTTCTGTAGTGTCGGTATCTCAAGGCTTGGTCGGTTTGGTGAAATGTAGGAAGTCCGATTTCCACCGAGGAAGATTGCACCGCCTGAAGATCAACCATTTATAACGACGCATTCTCCTCTGTCACCTCTTACACCTACATCTCCCCTACATCCAGATGGTCTCATTGCACCTATTTGGATTCGGAAACACACAACCCTAGTACCATCAGTTTTTGTACTGTTCAAGCGAATATACGAATCACCGCCTCTGCCAAAGTCCTCATCTTCTGGAGATTTCGAAGCTGAGAAGGAGAGAGAGGCAGAAGAGAGGAAGAGGGATACTGAACTTGCAGCTGAGATCGCGCTGAGGAAGAGGAGTACAAATGAGAGGGCTATCAAGCTAACTGCTGTACTTATGGCTAGCAGGAAGATGCTAGGTGCGTTTACGATTCTCGCGATACAACTGAGGGGCTTACCTACACTTGTTGGAGGAAGACGATCCTGCTCTTGACGCACGGTTAACGTATATCCGAAGACAGAGTGGATTAGATCCACGCGCTGCCCTGTTTGTGCTGAGTCCCGTAACACAGTCGGAAATTGGTGACTTTGTCCGAAGGTTCGTGGATTCCTCTTAATTAACTGTGTAGGCCCTCGAAGATATATTCCCCTGCAGCCTACAGGAAGCGCTATATGACCCAGCCATCGAGTATTATACCAATCACTCCAAGCGTGTTCGGCGGAAACGTAATAGACACTCTCAAGTCAGCGCAGCGTATAACATCCCCGCTGCTCCCGGATCGAGTGGAAGACCTCTTCGACCAGAAGGATGGACGGTCAGATACGAGTACAAGATGGCCTGTTTCGCCGAATTTAGGGGTGAAGTAGAGGTAGCCCTGAAGTGAGTTGTTGTTTATCCCATGTCATCGACTGTCCGTCTCATCTCGTTATGAAATCCTTGACTTCAAGACATTATCAAGACGCATATACCGCGATTCTCGTCATGTTTGGATCGACTGCTATCCTTCCGCCCCGGACGAAAAGATGGGCCGAGGCGAAGGTCCTCTCGGATTGTGTCAACCTGAAGGTTGGTATGTGCTCCGTTGGTTCGAAGCGCTATCTGTTCTGATGAGAGCTGCTTCATCGAAAGATCTGTAAACTCTACCTCTACAACAACGAGCATTCTCTAGCACTCGCTCACCACTCTACCCATATGCGCAAGTTCTCCGATCTGTCTCGCGGATGGGGAATCGGAGACGAGACCTTCGAGTACTGGAGTTGGTTGGCCAGACAGTACGTCTTGAGTTCAATGTTTTCCCAAGGATCCCGTTCCTGAATCTGTGGGTAGACATCGTGTGTTCGCAGAACTCCTTGAACAGGGCACAAGAACAACTCTCAAGATCCCCACTCACTTACCGGTAGCAAGTTCCACGTCTAGTTCACTAGCGACCCTTGCTTCAGAAGTTCGGACCGGGCTCGAAATTGACTCTATGAAGTCATTGGGATTGAACCCTACTCAAGCGCTACAGCATCCTGGGTTTTACTACTACATGGCAGCGAGATGTACAGAGAACCGTAGGACGAGGTATCTACAAATCCTTGAATCAGAGGTAAGCACGCATTTGCCGAATCTATGACTGCTATTTTTGGTGCTGACAAGGAGCATCAGGACAGTTTGAGAGTGGCTGCATCGTCTCCTGGATTTGCGAACGAGAGGAAGGTTGACCATCTAACAATCATTTTGGAGGTAAGTTCCATGACGATCTCTGCACAGACGTTCCAAGAACTGATATACCTTGCGTTCAAGTTATATACCAGAGCGTATGAGTTATTCAAGAAGTATGGTCACCCAAGTGCTCAGAACCAGGGACGGTTGACGCTTTGGATAGCGTATCGTATCGCTCAGACGTATTTCCAGTCAGGAAAGTTTGATATGGCAGTCAGGTGGGTTGTATCAGGATACTTACTTTTCAACGTTTTGATCGGTTGTGACTTAGGTTCTTCGAACGCATTGCCAAGACGTATCGACGCGAAAGATGGGACATCATGCTCAATCCACTGTTGACCACCTGGTTCGCTTGTGCGAGGCAGATGGGTGACATGGAAATGAGTGTTCAGCTACTGCTCGAGATGCTCGGACATGGTATGCCTTGGCGTATCTATCACCGCCTGAGCTCTCACTGAGATGTGATCTATAGGTTCACTCGTTGATCAAGATGACCCTGATGCTATCCAAGAGGATCTCATGGCCGTCCTCAAGGTGACCTCAAAACGCTTCCACGTTGACCTTCATTGTAGTTAATTTTCTTTCCAGACGTCTGTTCCCAAGGACAAGGATAAGCCGCTAGTTGTAGATCTCACAGAATCCGGCCCAATCTGTAAGCCCGGGTACTGTTTACCGCTGTGATAATTGACTGAATATTCCCAGTGGACAGTTCCCTTGTGTTCTGGAACTCAGAAGTGACAGTTGGGGAAAGTGCAGCATTCCAGCTAACCCTGAAGTCACCTCCGCCTATTTCGTTGTCAACTTTGACGTTCACAGAACTATCTATTCATTTTTCTGGGCATATACCCCCAGTCATCGTTCGCCATTCCGAGACGGCGACGTTAGACGAGATACCACTCGTACAGAAAATCGATTTGGGGAACATTGTATCTGATGGCGACGTCCCGCTTGATGAAGTAGAACCTAAAATGGTCGAAGCAAACCTAAGATGGCGTGCCGGTTCTTCCATCGTCTTCGCGGGGAGTATGACTTCCGACTTCACAACGATCATGACGGTATGTCCATCGTCATAGACTCTTGTATATGCATTGACTCTGTTGCCATGATCAAGGTTTCGAAAATGGTGTTGACATTGAAGCAAGGAAGCTGGTGTGTTGAGCTACCGCTTCAGCCACACTATCGACGTCCAGGGACATTGCAAATACCTCGATGGTTGGGGTCTTTGAATCCCCTTCATTATTTGCCCATCCGCCGATCGCACTATTCTTCCGTCGCGTAAGGAATTTCCCACAGCTTGAGAAAATTGTATGCTCATCCGTTGTTCATCTAGGGTTCATTATCGTCCTCATCGCATTTCGGTAGACATGCAACATCAAGGTCCCGCCTACCTCGGCGAAGAATTTCCCATTACCATCAACGTTGTGAATGGTGATGAGCGCGACATGGAGATTTTTGTCGACATTCTGTTACAACCTACTGAGATCGAACGTGCCGGTTCGTGATATCTCATAATTTCCTTTCGTGTATTCTCGACTCACCAGTACCTATAGTAAATTATATAAATCTCGATGGCGAACAATCCTCGAGTTTAATCAAGGGCGTTCCTTTTGGCCTGCTCGCATCCGGGGCGAGCACCAGCAAGGTTCTGACCTTAGGAACCTCAGGTGCTGCCGGTGATCGAGTTATCGATATCTCCGTCCAATCTCGATCGACGGCAACTCGTTCACGACCTACCACAGGGGACTCCCCTCCACCGACCCCGAATACGCTTACGGCCAATGCCGATACCGGAGAAACTCTGAAGACGTTGACAATCCCATCCATTGAACCTATCACCTTTTCTTCTCAAGTTGCATATAAGAGGTCATCACGACCTAGTGCTGGCTTAGCGGATCTGGCAACGTATGAGGATGATTTCTGGGACGATGCAGATGGCGGCGAGGCACATGTAGTTGCGACTGTGTCTTGTGTCGGTCCAACTGGGATAGTGATTGAGAGTGTCAAGTTGATCAGACAGGTGCGTTTTGGTAGCTGCCATGCCGTCTCTTTTCGTCCAATTGATTCGTGTATCGTCGTAGGACGGCGCACATGCGAAAGTCATTGATTCTGTGCTTGACGAAAATGAGGATGATTTCCTGGAAGGTATACCCCGAGACATTGAAATTGCCGACTGTGACTAAAGCATTTCTTTTTGGTCAGAATGGCTTCCAGGGGATCAATTTTGTGATCGATGTCGCGTGTCGTTGTCGTTGGGCGATAATTACGACGACGGCGCTTTCATTCCCGGCCCTGGAGTGTACGAGATCTCGTGGAAGAGGTAAATAATTGACTTCTCATTAATGACCAATACTGACGAAAACTTTATTCCTAGAATTCGAGGTAACGGGGAATACGGTTCCCTTGCGACGAGTCGATTTACACTTCCCCCCTTGAAACCGCCAATAGATGGCCTCATTGCCCTGCTCGATGTACCCAATACCGCAAAACTTCATACCCCGATTTCTATTCGAATGACAGTGCGAAATCGTCACCCCACACGGTCTGCAAATATCGTGATACAACTAGAACCAGAAGCCGCGGACGGTTTTGTTGTAGCTGGCCTCCGAAACGGGCGACTACCAATTCTTATCCCTGGGAGCGAGGGGTCATTGACGTGGAACCTGATTCCTGTCGAATGTGGATTCGTCAAGATCCCGAAGGTCAAGGTTATTAATAGGAGAGTCGTTATCGATGCGCAGGCGCATTCGGGGGCTACGCAGGGATTCGAGGATGATGCCGAGTTGGTCGAGGTGGTGGACGTGAGGTGGGATAGAAGGTTCCAAGAGGCTGCGGTTGTGGCAGAAGCTGGCGCTGATATCATTGACACTGGAAAGGCCAAATCGGATGGCCGACGTTTCGTTACTAGTGCATCTATCCTGGTTTTGCCTTGACATCTGGACATTTCTTCCTTCAGGTTTAATTCGCTCTAATCTGATTGTGGGTCTACCTCTGCTACGAGACTTCCTTCAGGCCAATAGTCTGTGCTTCAAGCTTCCAGAGTCCACGAATAACGCACCAATTTTGACCAGAAGATGATGTGAATCGGCAACCCGGCAGGTGAGCCGGCCGAGCTATATTTGGCATTGTTGTGCAAAAGCCTCTTTCCATCGCCCGAAATAGAAACCGTTAAGATTTAACCAGTGATGGTTCGGTCGAGGACGGTTACGACAAAAGCATCTCTCAATGTTCAGCGTTCATGGTAATGAAGTGCTAACAATTCCGTACCCAACTACGATATTATCTGCAAACAGTCATGCCCTCAATCATCACGTTGAGATTCTCACGTTATTATGGTTCACGGCAAGGAGAATTAGGGAGGCCACAGTATTGATTGGGGCGCACCCTTTCAATGACACTCGTATGCGGTAAATTCTCTCCGAAATGGAGGGCACGTCATGAGGAACAACAAGTTACATAAGGGGACGTCGGAAGTGCATAAAATCTATGAAATTAGACTGATACTTTAGATATCCGGATAGTCAAACACCTCGACGGATATCCTGGCGTCGTAATTGATACAACTTGAACGTAAAGAAGCTGATCTGCACAATGAAGCATAGAAACAGCAAAGTTAGGATAACTTTTGCCCCTACCTTAATCCCGACCAGTGGCTGAGGCTGACCCATGCAAGGATCAATGGTGGGACCCCACACGAGGAGCAGAATGAAGATAAGGACGAGAGCAAGATCGCTATGGAAAATGTTGAGCTAAAGTGAGGCTCCCGAGATCACGCCCAGATACGTACAAAGCAAAGTCAACTATGGGGATAAGAAGGAGGTGAGATGGCTTGAAGTATTGACGATTCATCAGTCGAGCATTCTAAAAAAAATTCACATCAATGAAGGTAGTGAGTGCAAACAAGATATTCTTACATTCACCCATTGTAATTCCTCTCCTGAGCTTTGAATGCCACTCAGATGGAAGACAAGAATGAAACATATGATTATAAGGGATATGGAACAAATCATAACTGCCAGTCCAAGACTGATAGTAGCCTGGGTAGCAAAGCATTGGGAAAAAATGATTGTTGGTACGACCCTGTCACATGGACAAGTCAGAAGATATAGAAGACAACAGAGAAAAAAGAAAAACCCACGCGAGGAAGGCAGCAGAGACAGAGCCAATGAGGGTCATGTCCTTATCCATGTCGACTCGGAAGTTGCCCCACATTCGTCTGGTCTGACCATTGTCGTGATCTGTCGATAATAGCAGGCCAAGTCCGCTGACGTGCGAGGAGAACCCTGTGTGAGGGGCGGAGCAACCAGCGGTGGAGGAATCCCTGTCGAATAACATGTAGTTAGTTTGGGTATAAAGGGAGCCAGTCAGCGACACTCATGGCCATCACAAGACGTACAACTCGTTATCAGCACCTCTACGTTCCTGTCGAATGGGTGGTTGCATGGCTCTTCCTGACAAAGTGATGATGAGACAAAAGAGAGCAAGTGGGGTCGAGGGAGGATGAAAGTAATGTACCACCCGGACCTCCTTAAAAATTCCCCTGGTATTAGACTCCTAGGCTTCAAGCATCTTCACTGTAGCAATCAGGGTCCTTCTATCGCAAAGGTTAGAGATGCTGTCCTTTGTGTCTTTGGTTCGGATCCTCCCTTCCGAATCGTTGTGACATTATTCCATTCGTTGGAACACAAGTCAGGGCACGAATACCAATACAGGTAAGGATTGCTCCCAGGCCTACTCACTGCCGTACCCATATCTAGGAAGTGGTAAGGGCGGGAAGCACTTCTGTCGGCAATTAGCGACATTGAACACATCCCGTTGAGCTCTTAAACCCGAAAGTTTCTCGTGAGTTCGGAAATGCCCGGTGCCCGTATCAAAACAGCACTCCAATACTTTCAAAATCGTTAGGGTGAGAGTGCGTTGCATCGGATTCGCTCGTATGTATGACCAGAGGGCTAGGCGATATCATGCTGTGTTGTCAAACGGTAATCAGTATCGGCAGGTTCCGAAGCGCAGAATACTCACCTTGTATCAACCGTACAGACATCATGTTGATTTATCGTGACAGCAAATGTAGAACAAGAACTCTTGAAGCGTACATCGAGCCATCAAGTGGAGATTGTGGTGCCACGGCAATCGAGAACATTGCGAAACTCATGATACCTGGAGCTCCGAGAAGTTTTGGTGTCCTGACAATATGTGGACATGTCTCGCATTACTTGGAACATGCTACGTCATACTGTACGGCCAGGACAACAAAGTGCTGAAAAACCCCTGCTCGGAAAACTCCTGTACCAGTCTTGAGGCCATTGATAACGACCGCCTTGTTCCGAAATGAATGGTCGGGATTCTTAACCCGGAGCGACGAAGGAAGGATCAACATACAGTACTGCACTGATCAGGTCGTTATGCGGACTAGAAGGCGGCCAGAGGGAGACTCGGACAGCGCCCACATGTCGTGTGTTGTAAGGATGTACTGCTTCGCCAACTACAGTGTCCAATCGCAGCAGTGTATTTGGCAAGGTGTGAAAAATTCTGTTTATATAGGGTCAGATTTAAGTCGGTGGTGAGACTGGATTGGACAGGGCTTGCGACGCAATGCCACTGGCACCATAGTTTGAACGCCACCGGACACACTCAAGGCATCTGCCGATGATGCCCTGCCAAAAGTCCGGAGTGTGAGATTGGTTGGGAATACTTAGAAATGATGACGATTCGGTCATAGGATACACAACACGGTAACGACCGAAAATCAAGCTCATCATTGAAAGAGAAAGACGGACTTGGTTGGTCAAATGCACTCCCGAGAAATCCGCCTGACATACTAGCCTCCTGGAGAGTGTCCGAGTCAATGTGGAAAGCCGCGGCATCATGAATACATTGAATAGCGTGTCGCTCCTGTAGATCTCATGTAATCGATGTAAACCGAAGAAAGCTCGCTGGATCATCCTGGTGAAAACTTTCTAGACCTGGGTAAATCCGAGTCTGCCATGTTCGTGGTGGTCGCGCCGTGACCAAGTACTACCAGTGGTGAACCACGGATTGTCAATAATGAGAAATGTAGACCACCTGTAGACCCCGGGCCGTCGGACTTACCATACCCGTATGTACAGGCCTGGTCCTGAAGACGAGAATATAGTCTGAAACACGCTGAGGATGAACAGACGTTCTCGGGTTCGGAACAATCTTCTCAGGCTTATGGTAGGAGCACATAAAGGGCCGGTGTGTATCGAACATGCTTTATGCCGTTAAGATACGCACACAACATGTGAGGGCCCTTGATATTTGTGTTGAGTAATCGTAAACGCTTGAACCCTATACTACAAGCACAACGTAAGCGACCGAAAGAAAAGCTATTTGGAACGCGATATGTTCTTCGGAATAGGAGAGGACGCAATATCCCGAGCCCACACCTACCCCCCACATGTGATCTTAGGCTGTTCCCGTTCTGAATCTAGGGGATCACTCTCCCAGCCCTGATGGCCTTCGCGGCTTCGCTTTGAGCTTCATCACGCAAATACCTTCCGTAAATATCGGCATAGTGTACTCTTTCCTGGATGGTTGTGTCAGTCCTTATTGCACCGGTCACCATTGTTTGAAGTACCCACACTGGTGGTGTTGACTAAACTGGGTCGCTTCTCCAAATGATCCGCATATTTCTTCCAGAGGGCGCTCACGCCCTCCCTCGTGTAACCCCGATGTTCCCTGACAATGTAGTCTCGTGCGACCCACGGCGCAATCGTAACGTCGACAAGACTGAAATTATCTCCAAGGAAATAAGGACCTTTCGCTTCGGCAGCAAAAGTACGAAGCGCTTTGTTCGCCTCTTCGAGGGCCGCTTTTTGCTTTTCGGGGTCCTGTGCCTGTGTGAGTCTCATCTGTGCAGGGACGATGGATTTGTTGATGTAGTCGACCCAAAGCCTAGTATATGCACGCTCAAAGGGATCGGAAGGCAAGAGTTTGGGTTCGTTGGTGGGATACGCGTCCTCCAGGAATTCACAGAGGACGAGCGACTCGTAGAGAGCCTTTCCTTGGTATTCCACAGCTGGAACGAGTCCCTTGGGATTAATTTCTACCATATTTGAAAGGTGCGATCAAAATCAATTAAACGAAGCAATACATCTGAGATCTCACCGAGGAAATGTTTCTCCTTCAGATACGGGTTGACCTCTTTGTATTGGTAAGGGATCCCCCTTTCTTCCAAAGCGATCCAGGTTCGTTGAACGTATGGGCAAAACTACAAGAGCGATATTAGTCAGTCACAATACGCGTGATCCTTGCATTGCAGCATTATACCCATCCAGCGTAGAACACTAATTCTTGAGGGGCATCGTGCTTGGCGACCACCTGCGCGGCGTTTCCGGTTGCAACGGGATGAATGTGTCGGTCAGGATTGGACATGGTAAAGACGAACTTCAAAGTTGAATCCTGACTGGGACTTGAACGCAATCCGTACGGAGTCTGGGAATTTCACCACCGCGGTGAACGAGTATTAATACGCTGGGGAGGAAGGGACTCCACGCTGACCAAGCCCCGAAGAGAAAGGCTTTGTAAGCTAACTGCAGTATCAGTTGATCATCTCAGAGGCAATAGGAATGTGAAAGAGGAAACCCTCTTACCTCTTCGCGCGGGAATAGCACTTAAAGCGAGTTAATAATGGCGCAATCCCGGGCTCTGAGCTCGAGGCTGGGATTAGAAATATACCTTCAGCGGGACCAAACATTGATTCTAGAGATGGGATGCGGTGCGTGAAGGGGCCATTTATGTCGCAGTTTGGCACGAAAGATGCCGTAGTTCTTTATACATGACAGAACATATCCGAGTCGCACGGGAAGATGGTGGGGGATTTCAAGTCGTCATGATAGCCGTAGACGCCAGGGCTTGCTTCCCAACCGCCTACCTGACTTTGCCCGTACGACCATCTTCGTATGATACAGTACGTCAAAAGTTGAATGTTGAGGTCTCCTTGACGCGGCGACCTGGACTCTAGATCTATACGCAAGCCTTCAGAATTCCGGACAGTGTCTACTCGTTGCATTACAATATACCATGGCCTGCTTCGTTGATATGTTACCGGAATTGCTTGTTCTCCATCTTGCGATGATGATTGTCCCTGTTAGATTCACCTAGTCTGGAAAATCCAATCAAGTAGACGTCGATATTGAGTATGAAACAATGACAAGTGCGCTTTTGATGCGGCCAAGAAAGTACCAGTACCAAGCATTGTGCACGAGTTGTTGTTTCCGAGTCAAGTGTTCTACGAAAATGTTTGAATTGGAGGCGAATGGGGGGTCGGTCTCGATACGACCCTATCCAGAGACGAGGTGATGCATCTTGACTGATTATACACCGAGCGTTGTTCACAAAACGATCAGGAAAGGGTTTTCTGAGAGAAAGAAGATGCTGGTATTCGGAGAAGCGGTGATGGGAATGACGGGGATGTGTTGTATCATGAGGACTTAAAAAATCTAGTTATAAACAATGGATTGATTTTGTGTTGGTATTCCTTTCAGGATGCGAATGGTACAAGGACATATTCTGCCCCGAGTCAGTCCTCAAGGAATTCGAGATTGAAAACCCATGTCTTGGTGTCTTGAGGTCACAGTAGATTCACGAACTTTGGTCCAAATTTTCAGGGAAAACGGCATCATGAGACAACACAGTACTATGACTGGGCTCATGTCTGTGTGTGTAGGAGAAGCAGGAGGATGTATTCGGGGATGACCCCACGAAACTGTATGATGCCCGAATATGCTAAGCGCCCGCTTATTGGACCTGTGATTGTTGTTGGGATTTGTGGGGAAGGCAAAAGCCCAAACTTGGCCCAAACCGGGTTCAATACCACACGACATCGCCGAATAACATTGTACATAATGATTCAAGCTCTTGCTTCTAGGGATACCTTCAAACCCTCTCGTTCTCTTTCCAACGTCGTCCGGTTACGAGCCAAATGGCTTCTCAAAAATCTAAGAAGATAGGAGGAGAGTATGGGGAGATCAGGGCGAGCATTGACATTGGGAATTTGAATGCTTATATCGTCAAAAACGTACCTGTGATCAAGGGCCCGGTAGAGGTCAAACAATTCAAGGTATGATTGTTACAATTGTGTATCGAATGATCGCCACTCATGAGCGAAACGACAGTTCGGCCAAGTGCGTTTTGTCTTCTGAGCTTGTTTGCAGAATGTTGGGACTTATGCTTCGTAGTCGAACCCCACGTACTTCCTCACAGACGTGAAGTGAGTACTTCGAAGCAATGACAGACCGTACAACCCTAACATGACATTGCCAGCAAACAGCGGTTTGTGCTTCGTAAAAAGCCTGATGGAGCTCTTCTGTCCAAGACGGCACATCAGGTCGAGCGAGAGTTTACCATGCTCAATGCTCTGCACAAACACAATATCAACCCTAACACACTTCCTGAGGAGAAAGTCCCCATCCCCGAGCCTATCATTCTTTGTGAAGATTCAAGCGTAGTGGGGACGCCTTTTTATATTATGGAATTCCTCGATGGACGGATCTTCACAAACACTCGGATCCCGGAGTTGGATCCTATCGACAGACAGGAATGGTACGTCATGGTCGCAACCGTTGATTTTAACATTGCAAAACTCAAATCTACTATCATAGTTGGCTCTCTGCCGTCCGTGCTCTTGCAGCCCTTTCGAATCTCTCACCAGCAGCATTGGGCCTCTCCTCATTCGCACCAGCAACCCCATACTTCCCTCGTCAAATTAAATCTCTCACTAGAGTCTCTCTTGTGCAGTCTGAGGCCGTCGACATTACCTCAGGCAAATCTGTTGGGAAAGTTCCTAAATTTGATGAACTGATGGCATGGTACCGATCGCACTTACCTGACGAGAGTAAGACGGGTCTCAGGATCGTCCATGGGGATTACAAGTTGGATAATCTCGTTTTCCATCCTACGGAAAACCGGGTTATTGGGATTTTGGATTGGGAGTTATGTACGCTTGGAAGCCCGGTGGGTACTCGTCACGTCTTCTCATTCATTTTTTTTCCTAATATTGATACTCGGGAACAATGATAGCTAGCAGATCTTGCGAACTTGACCCAACCCTGGAGTATTGATCCAGCCGTCTTCCCCAAAAACTCGCCAAGTTTCTCTCAGTTTGTCGGGTTCAAGAATCAAACCAAGGGTGTCCCCATTTCGCTTGAAACCCTGGAACGAGAGTATTGTCGTCTCACGAAACAACCGTATCCTATCAAAGAGATGGTGTTTGCAAGGAGTTGGATGTTGTTCAGGGTGCGGACTTTTCCCAAGTTCCCTTGTAGACTGAAGACACTCATATTTTCTGTTGCAGTTGGCGGTGATTGCTCAGGGAATTGCTGCTCGATATGCAAGAGGCCAAGCGTCCTCAGAGAAAGCATATGTCTACGTTCTGTTGTTCCCATTGATAGGGAAGTCGGCACAGCTCGCTATCGAGGATGGTGAACGTTCCGAGAACAAAGCCAAGTTGTAGCATTTGCACTCCCAAACTTAACGTCTAGATTTAACAATGTATCTGGAATCTTCTTCATGCTATCTACCTTGTTCGATTGATGGTTCTACGACTGCAATGATGTTCGGTCATTTCGGACGGTATCCTCCGGAGAAGCGAGTCCCGATGTTCGGATATTATTGCAAAGCATAACACGAAGAAGCTATACATGATCGCCATCCTTGATAAAGACATCTCAACTACATCAACCCAAGCAACAATTTCTCATAGAGTATTTTGCTATAAGAATGCCGACATCTTCTGCCAAAAAAGCAATAACCACTCATCGTATGACAATGACTCAAGAAACCCTCAAATGATTAGCAAGAGAACGGACAAGGTGTGAAATCCCATCCGGGAAGACGATGGTCCTGAGAAAGACCTCTTCCCCGTGTCCTTGGTGTATCCAATGAAACCATCAACCTGCTGGCGGAGGGACTGTGAAGAGGCTACCAATGTATGTCCCCATAGGTGGTTCGAAGTGTAAGCGAAAATTCTAGATAGTACGGGATTCAAGGCCTGAAAAAATGAGGTATCATGGGCTGCGTGGGTATGTGAACGGAGACCGCATGTCGTCCGCGTCAGTCATCGGTCAGTGGGCATAGGTTGGAAGCGAAGATAATATGCCTTGGTCTTGGACTCTACCATCTCTTGCGTGGATTCTGGGAGGTCTTCTATAAATTGACCTTCAAAAACTCATGTAAGCGAGCGACGAATAATCTGGGCAAGATATCGACACAAACCCGGTGAACCAGCAAATAGGGCCATAGCAGGAACCACAGTGTTAGGAGGGATAATTGTGTTGTCTGCAATCTGTGCGCAATCCTTGATGATTGTAAATTTCCCCTGTTGCAAGTATCTGAGGGAGATGGTTCGATAAGACATACGACCCGAGTGCGTACGATGACACAGTTCTTCCCAATCTGAACGTGGTTCCCAATGGTTGCGGCCTCCACAACAGTTCCCCCGCCGATATGTACGTGGTCCCCGATCTTCATAGGGTAGTAGTTGAAATTCCCTCGATATGTCTTGTATGGAGGTCTGCAGACGAAACCGACGTAGCACCCTCGATTCGAAAGGAGCGTGAACATACCTCATAATACACCCTTCTCCAATTAGGCAGTACCTTCCAAGTGAGATCACAACAGCATGTCCTGGACCTGTCCGACGAAGATCTCCACGTATGATGGCACTACTTGAAATAATGGTCTTTCCGCCAAGAATGATATTCTGGGGACCAGAAATCGTGGCGCGTCTCGACACCTTGTTCCCGGTATCCTAAATCGTGGCAAGCACGGGGCCATTATTTCTAGTCTGACAAAGTATGCCGACGGGCGCACGTACTGTCTCGATGTACTCGGCACGATTGTAGTAGACTGGATTATCCATCTTTTTTCTAGGAGTTATTCGGAGTGGATGTCATGTAGCAAAAGCCGCGTCTGAAATGATTTGGCTCCCAGGGCACTCGCAGCGAGATGATGGCATCGGCAGACCGGCGGGCACAGTCTCGGAACCACGCCCGCTTGCTCCTCACCAGCCTTGCTCTCCGCCAAAACCCGCCTGCGCTCGTCAATCCTCAAGCCAAGGCCGGACAATGTTGCCTCGTACGGTGCTCACGTTGAGGAGACCTCCTCAGGGACTCGTTATCCCATTGCGCCCAATTGTTCCTCGTTATTTGTCCTTGCCAGCAGCTTTGCGGGTCGGGCTTGGACTCGGGCAACGCACATCAAGACCCCTCCAGCCCCCGCCACCTCCCTCATTCCCATTAACTTCTGCAAGACAAAACACTACTGCTTCTGTTACTTCTGAAGCCGTGTCAGAGCCCATACCAAACCCCCGCAGTACGACGGTAGCCAATACGAAGGATTATGTCTATCGAGGTCCCCTTACCAACACGTTCCGACGACTCAAAATATTTTCATTGTCCTCGCTCGTGTGGGGATTCGTGGTCTCGCCCCTCATGTTCATCCTAGATGGGGTATCTGGTCTTCCCATGGTCGCGAGGATATCTCTCGTCGCATTCGCGTTCACCACCAGCGGTGTTTCCACCGCACTCATCGCGTGGTGCGGAAAACCATACGTTTCTTCCCTTCGCTTCATCCCACCCCCGCCGGGAATCCCAGAAGATGGTATCCACAGATCCAGCATTGTAGAGATGACTACATTTACTCTGGCGTTGCATCCTCGGATAACGACCATTTACGATACTGCGTTTTTGATCCCTACGAACCGCCCGTTTGCCAAATTTGAGCTTGCGGAAGCGTTCAGGTTGCCCCCTGCAGAAGTGGAGAGCGAGCAGCTGAAGGGAAACTTGCCGAGAGATGAGACTGTTGCGGAGACGAGGGACAAGAAGGGCAATGTTGTGGGTAGATGGGTTGTGCAGTGGGACGAAAAAGGACAAGGGACATGCTATGAGATCGGAACAGTATCACGGTATGCACTCTGTTCCTGAGAGCTCTCTATGTATCTCACTCGGCTTCATCCGCAGGTACTTCAATATTCACGAGGAACTGTTGGATCGACCACTTCGCTAGACTTTGAGTTGGGTGAGCTCCTCGACATTTGCATTGGTATTGGATACTCAGCCCCCTTTTATCAGCATCAGAGATGTTGGATTCCTGATTACTATTTGGGCTCTGGGATCTCGGAATTGTCTGGCATGCTTGAATTTACAGTAATATTCATCATAAAAGTTGGCGAACCCCTTCTCAGACCTTCGACTTCAATCCCCACTCTCCCCAACGAACATTTGCAACGTCAGCTCTCCGGAAGTCCTTGAGACCCCACGTAATTGCATAGTGTTGCAATACAAGTTCCAGCTCTTCGATCTCGTCCAACATTTCCAGTTGAGAAATCCTAATCACAGCACATGGTCAGGAAGTTGGACTCGTGCCTAGAAATTGACATTTGCTCGCCTTTCCAATTCAACTTCCCCAATGCACGATCTCCGAATGTCACGTAAAGTCATCGCATACGCCCTTTCAAATCCGAGTTGAAGGAATCGATTGGGTAAAGAAGCAACAGTTGGGTATGGTTCCACTCCGGGCAAGTCGACATTCCTTGCCTACCGGAATTGATACGTCATCATTCCCGTACCTTCACTTCTTCACGATTGCACATACCTTGAGATTATTGAGCATGACTTTGCCGAAAGAATCGTTTAGGCCGAACATTTCGTAAACGATGCCACCGAGGACGGTTCCTTCGGGACTCGTTGCGAAGTAGTCAACAAACCATTTGATGACGCCGTCCGAAGCAGCCGGAGACATGTATGCCAGTACGCATTCGAAAAGAATAAGGGTCGGGAGGTTGGGTGATAGAATGGGTCCTTCAGCTGAGTCGATGAGTTGGAATGCCTGACTGAGCGATTCGTGCGGTGGAATCCGAAGATCCGCAGGAATGAGGTGATACACGGGTGAGTACAAAGTCGTGCCTCCGCCCACTGTTTACATTACATCAGTGATACTGTCAAGAGAACAGTTACCGGAGCGACCGACCGATCTTCACATTAGAAGGATCACCCAATGTGCCCTTCAATTCCCGACTTTTGTTTATCGCCATCGCCTTTTTGGTGGTGTTTTCGGAAAAGTCGAGTTCTATGTACGCGGATACAGTATTTCTATGTGGACCTGTCTGCCTAGAGATCGATCACAGTGAGAAGGTTCTGAGGAATGGAGATGGGTGATGGTTATGATTGTACATACGGCAATCCTCCAGAATCTAGAATCGCTTCCTGCTCCTAGGCTGACTATTTGACATTTCTTGCCTTCTTGTTGAGATAATTCAAGCCATTGGGTTACGAGAGAGTCGATGCCCTCTGAACGGACATACGTCCCTACATTGATCAGGGGAGGTCTTGAGGGCTGAAACTGTGCTCCGCGAGGAAGTAGAGGTCTAGTGAATGGGTCCCGAATATACCCTTTCTGAACAGCAGAATATCTTGCAGTCACTGCGTCGGTATCTGTCAGCCGTATTGCGGCATCACTGTCTACATGAGACGATTGGTGACCTGCAAATCTTTGGGGTCCGTCGGACATCGTGTACGAAGGTGATGAAGGCTCTCTCCAAGCTATCACCAACACCCAGACTCTTTGCATCACAATCGATCCTTGCCCGAGTGGCCCGAGTCCCGGCAACCCCGGTCCGTTCTCACGTGCTTTCATTGAAATTATCAGGCGTCTAATTTCGACGAAATGGGTGTCGGGCACCGAGCAGACACGTCTTGCTTCGGCATCGACTTTCTCTTGCTGGTCAACGCCCACGAGACTCACCAAAGGAGGCCTACGTTTCCAGGTGAACACTAGGTCCAAAAAATGCCTCCAGTACCATGGCTGGCCCCCGTATTCGCACCGGGTAAGGAGCCTCTTCCTCCGGGTTGGACAGAAGAGGATCGAAAACAAATAATGGAACAGAAGAAGTATCAAGATTGGATGACCATGGGTATGGAATCATGCGTTGCAAAGACAGTTATTGCAGGTGGCGGTGGTGAGTTCAGAGTCGTCAGGGCTCTTTTTCTCAAATTTTTGGAACGTCTCTTTAGAAGTCTGTTTCTGTTTATTCTAGGTTTTGCGATTGGCGCTTTCTTCTCGTTGATGTCTGCGTCTTTTGCGTATGAGGATCCGCTATTACGACAACAAACGACGGGGAGTCTGACGACGACTCAGAAGGCATCGGAGGTCTTCAAGGAGATGGGACGAGGGATGTGGAGGAGCGGGAAGGGTTTTGCGAAAGTTGGTGCCTTGTTTGCCGGGATAGAATGTGTGATTGAATCTGTGAGTCATTCGAAGTTCCGTCGTATCAAGTGAATTGGTGAAAACTGAGCGGAAACGATGCACATCAACAAACAGTACCGGGCCAAGAATGACATGGTGAACCCCGTGGCAGCTGGTTTCTTTGCCGGTGGGATATTGGCAAGAAATGCAGGGCCTAAGGCTGCGGTCGGTGGTGGCATTGCTTTTGCTGCATTCTCGGCTGTGATAGACCTTTTCCTCCGGAGGGAAACGCCAGAGTAAGTTTTGTGATTTATAGGGTATTTTCGTACCAATCGGAACTAATTCTGTGATATTAGTGAGGACTGAGCAACTGAGTTATTGGTTTTTACTCCCGCATCTATAGACTCACATCTTTTTGTTGGATACCATACTTTTCACAATAATCTTATAGCCTTCTACTTCTCCTCTCAATATAGTTATCCGCTGCTGAGCACAATTAGAACTCGGTATCCAGGAGACTTCCCGATCGGGGATACCTCGACCCCACGATTGGCACCATCTCGTTGCTTGGGCCTCGCGAGCTGTCATTGCATTCGCCACGCAGCAAAAGCACATCAAGGCCGTGCGGCTTCAGGGTGCTTGGGCCTCGTTGAATCACCATCGTACCGCCTCTTTGCTTTGGCCTAACAAGTTACATATAAGATGATCCTCGTTAACTCCTAATTATTTCCCCATCCTCCCAGGGTATATCTGACTCTTGCTCTCTCCCGCACAGTCTCCCAGCCCCACTCATAACCTCTTTTTGTCTCCTTCGCACTTGACCTTTTCTCACAATGGCCCAGAATGCACCTGCTCCAGTGTTGTTCCCGCTCGTTCCGCCACATCTTGGTAAGTGGCACATGTTGGAAGATCCTCTTCGAGCTGTATGTTGACTCCTTTTTTTTTCCTCTTTAGTGTTGCGACGCAGTGTAGAAATGCCGGAGGTGAATTACATTCCCAAGCCATTCGTGATGCCTTCGACCCCAAAACAATGGCTCCCCACGTTCGTTCACGTCGTGGTTGCGTTCACTATCGGGCTCCTCAAAGCTTTCTTCCTGCCCCTTGAGCCACTCGCCATGG
Source organism: Meripilus lineatus (assembly GCA_027627245.1). Classification (NCBI taxonomy): domain Eukaryota; kingdom Fungi; phylum Basidiomycota; class Agaricomycetes; order Polyporales; family Meripilaceae; genus Meripilus; species Meripilus lineatus. The sequence continues at coordinate 6,823 of JANAWD010000354.1, read as the reverse complement.
ACGATACACCTCAACCAGCTCCTCCCAGAGGTCGTCGGGATGCTGACCCGGACGCAAAGCCCTTCACCCGATATTCCAAAGAGTACATCGTGAAAACGAGCCTTCGAGAGAACTTTGTCTTCAATTACATCCGCCTCATGGCGTTCAGACTCGCGTCCATATGGGCAGTCTACAAAGCTGTCGTTGTCATCGCCGAGGTACATCCACCACGCTTCTTTGTTTCGTGAATTTGACTGACGTTTGTTGGTTGGTTGTTTCACTACTATTACCCGTAGAGAGCGAAGGTGTTATCCGAAAACCCGTCCGTTCTTCCTTCGCTGGGGTTCGTGAGGGACGTTGTCGTTATTCTTGGCTTGGCTGCTTTTGTTCTTTATGTGGCTGCTAATGCCGAGCAGATCGAGCGGGAGTTGGGTATGAGGCGGGCTCATCGTGAGCGTGTAAGGAAGGCGTATGGGTTGTAGTAGAAACAGCCTGAGCACCGTGACTGGCAGTAGAAAGGAGCATCATACGTCTCTATGGACTCCCCTCCGAACCACAACAACGCAAACAGTTTTAATAGTCTTCTGATCTAGTTCCTTTTGTCTTTTGTCTTTTTGTGTTCTCATCCCATTAATTGTAGCCTTAGTGAAAGGTTCCCCTCACCATTTCATTTCCTCTTATTGTCTCGAGTATACTTCTGCCGATTTTGTTGGTGTTTATTTGTGCACCATTGGTGGCTGATGGCGGGCGTGCCTCGCTTAAATTCAGAAATTTTATCCGTATTTATTCTCAGCACCACCATGAACAACGCAAACGTCGAGCTCATCGACTTTTTATCTCCTCCTTCGATGTTCTGAACCAGTCTCTTCACTCACGAGAACAATTGCGCATCTCCTTGTTATGAACCATTGTCGTCGTGCCCTAACAACAATCCAGGGCTTAGGGAACTATTATCTGATCTTTTTTTTCTTCATGGCTGGTTGTGATTGAACCCCACTTGCTTATGCCTGGTGACACGGCTCACAATGCCATCGTCTCCTTTACTTGCTACGTGGAAGAGGAATCTACGTAGAATTCGGTCCACGCTTGACTGCTCGAATCCTTTTTGGTGATTGTCTTCTGTGGACAGTCGAGTACTAAACCGATTTTACATCTTACTGTTCTCCATTATCGACCTCGCCCACTTTTGTATGATACTCTCTAGCTCATCAATACACTGCTTTGATCATTCTTCGTGATCAGTCGTCTTTTTGCTCATTGAACAATGGCTTTTGTGTGCGCTTTAAGTGGGTTTGGAGGGATCTGGGGTGATGGAGATGATCATGGTGAGCAGTGCCCTTCGTTGACTACGATGATTCCTGGATGTGATATGTATCCCCGGGTATCACCCTGCATTGTACACCGAGCTCAACTGACAAGAGTGGTGGGGGAGGCGCAGTCGCACGAAGACTTCTTCAAGGACCAAAATAGATCTCGGAACTCGCAGTCTCCCCTTCACGTCCATCTCCCTATCGCGGTGGATTGATAACGAGTACCGAATATCATGTCCCTGTACCCTGGTGCCATCGAGAAAACTCGGGATTCGTTGTGAGTGTCTGTAGCTTAGGGGTGATTCCTGATGTGTTTGACGAGATCTAACAATCGGAATGCCCACCTTGCCTCAGGTTGCCAAAGTTGGCTCTCAAACCTTGGATACGTCCGGAGCCACAATCTCTCATTCTAAGGAATGCACAAGTCGTTGATCCTGCCTTATCCTCCATACTTCCCGGCCGTCACGACGTCAAGCTATGCGGAGGACAGATCGAATGGGTGGTTCCTTCTCTATCCGGTCGTGATGCCGAGACTGACGAGGTTATACGAGTCGTTGACTTGGATGGAAAGTACCTTTGCCCGTTAGTCTGGCTCACTTCAAGCACATACAAACAACCCTAACATCGCTCTAGCGGTCTCATCGACTGCCATGTTCATGTCACCGCCGTACCGGGGGTGAAGACGATGTCCGATCTAGTCCAGACACCTGAAGAGCTGATCCATCTGCGAACAACTTACGTTCTGCGGGGCAAGTACCATCAATTTGGTCATTTTGTCTGATGATGATGACGCGTAACTCACATCTCGTCTATACAGAGATGTTACTTCGAGGTTTCACGACGGTTCGGGACACTGGCAAGTTCCTCCCATGTCAAGCGGAAATCCTTCAGATGATCATCTTGTTCTGACGGAGTGCCGCGCAAAGGCGGAGCTAGTAAATATCTCGCAGATGCAATCTCCGAAGGCCTCATTGTGGGGCCCCGACTTATTCAATGCGGAAAGGCACTTTCGCAAACTGGTTGGTGGAGCTCTCTCACATGCGAGTCGACGCTTCTTGTCCTTGACAACATCTCGTCAATGTTCATAGGAGGCCATGCCGATTTTGGACCTTCCCGTTCCAGCACCGGATGCTGTGCGGGACATTCTCAGTCTCTCGGAAGAACATGCGATGGAGTTCCCCAGGTCCTGAAAGCCACGAGGGAAGAGCTTAAAGCAGGGGCAGACTTTATTAAGATCATGTGTGGTGGCGGTGTGGCCTCGCCGACAGTGAGAAGATCTTCATGTATTCTCCTGACGGTTAGATCCATTTCATGGATTCTTAGGACGCAATCGAGACAGTGCAGTTCACGGCAGAGGAGATCCAGGCAATCACGACAACTTGTCGACAGATGGGTGGAAAACAGAGTATGGTTGAGACCAAAGTCCCACAACGAAGACTCCATCTGATCTCAGTTGTAGCGACTGCCCATGCCTACACGGACGCCGCTGTTCGTCATGCTATTTCGAACGGCGTTCAAGGAATTGAACATGGGAACATGATCTCCTCAGAGACCGCAGAAATGTAAGTATCGTAGCACGATGGTCGCTGGATCCGAATTGAACGCATCTGTTCTTCAAGGCTTGCGGCAAACAATATCTCCCTTACGCCCACTTTGTCCTGTTACGGGATCATGGTCCGACCTCCTTTCGAAGATTTTCTTCCTCCAGAAGGCAAGATCAAGAATAAGCAGGTCATGGAACAAGGGCTTGATGCACTCAAGATAGCAGACGCTGCTGGTGTGAACATCTGCTAGTAAGTTAAGAACTTCCCTGAATTCTCGGCAGTGTCCGCACTTTCTAACTGTGTCAATCAGCGGTTCTGATTTGTTGACATCGATGCACGCTCTGCAAACGGAAGAGGTCAGATCAAATTGCCAGTTCCATGACGTACCACAAACGCCCTCATTCATCTTGACAGTTCACAGTCCGGTCGTCTGTCCTGCCGCATGCTAAAGTTTTGCAGCATGCAACCGTCAATGCCAGTGCGTTCCCTGATTCCTCGAGCGGAACATTTCACCTAGAATAGTGTCCGAAAGGTCGGATGTTGAAGGACGATCGACCTTGGGAANCTCAAAGCCTAGGGAAGCTATGCCGACATACTCATTCTCGACTCTAACCCTTACTCGACGTGACAGTACTCGATCGACCAGAAGACTTCCTGTTGGGCATAATTGCTGGAGGGAGGGTGATCACTTCCAAGATAGCGGGAATGCCGAGCGAAGCATCGTACTAAACCTTCCATTCTATCTCGTACACCCGAAATTCAATCCACAGACGCATGTCAGATCTACTTCGGGTTGTAGTAAGAATACGATCTCATTACGGAATGAACTATCGTGATTAACCTTCGGCGGTCCATCAATAAAAAAAATCATAAAATACCAATACCACGATACAGAAACGATTCAATCCAATGTCCATCAATCTAAGTCGAGGTCANNCNTNNNGNGNANNCNATNGTNTNGTNTCAGCGACTCGTGTATCGGAGGTATAACGACAACGGGAGATCTCACCCAAAGACATCCTCGCGAGATAGGTGACGTTCTCCGGGGTGTCCATGACGACCCTCAGAGCGGTGGCGTTCGTGATCAAAACCTTCATGTCCACGACCATTACCCTTATGGTGTATCTCGTCGTGGTCGTGCTCATGGTGGCCGGCAGAATGGGAGGCACCATAATGGTGTCCATTATGGTGTTGGTGGTGACGCAGACGACCAAGGACATCGTATTGGTGCCCTGGCCGATGGTGTCCGTGTAGAATGATCCCTGCGTGGTGGTGGAGACCATGATGGTGATGGTGGTGGTGGTGATGACCGTGGTGGGCACCACTGTGTTGATGTTCAAACTCGAAATGGGGCTTGAACGCGATTTGGTGGTGTTGGTTGTGACTGTGGGTATACACCGGTTCGTCGTGATGGTGTTCAAGGCCGTGCTCGTGCCCATGTTCATGAGCTTCTGCATGCCGAGCGACGACCATGGATGGTATGGATATTGCCGCTGCCAGGAGAGTGCAGATGATAGTAGATGTGACAAACATTGGAATGGATAGGCCGCAACTTTTGGCCAATAGTCGTGAGATTGGCCGTGAATGGAAGGATACAAGCAAAGAACGGCTAGATGAGGACATCAGTTTGTGCAGGTACACCAGACGTCTATGCCAAGGAACTCACTGTCCAGCACCCCAGAGAAGAAACCAAACGATCAACGTTAACGATGACCAGGAGCAAAGAGGTCGCAGCCTGGAAAGCTTGTGATACGCATTTTATCGACCACATATCGGTGTGAGGCAAATTGTTGGCGTCTAAACGGCATCATCAGCCGAAATCAACTTTGCTGTGCAAATTGCAGCCATGGCGCACTCGCGTATCTATCCCAAAGGTCGACCCTTGTGTGTTTGAACTCGGCGAAATCCTGATGGTCGTCTGCTTTGTAGAGGCTGTTTCAGCGTGCATTTCTGTTGTCAGGAGGGTTGGGAATCAGCCTCTGTGACACAGCTGTTCCGAAAACATCGGGTGTAGTGTAGTAATACAGTCATGGAAAATGAGCAGGCTTCATCGAGTTTGTGCAAAGTACTATAGGCGAATATATTCTTCTTTTGCCCTTCCAGCGCGCGAGGCTTTAAACTTCAAGTACCGCACTGTAGCCTGTTGGTTTCACATTGGAGCATCAGTTGATATGCACCTCGAGTATTCGGTAAGAAGGACAATCTGTTCAGTGGCCATCGTCCTCCTGAGGACGATAGCAGTACATTCAACCAGGTGTGATACCGTGTGTAAGGGATCCTGCCCCAATGTCCACATGGGGTGTTTCGAAGATCGAGGAAGGTGTGGTACTCAGGTCTTGATGCGCGCTTCACGAAGTCGATGTTCACGGCAGCAGTTATCGTGTGAAGGGGTGAATTAAAGACTAGTGATATGACGACGTAACGGGACATAGAAAACGGAAGGGGAGAAGTGCACTCAACAGGCTCGAGGTACACTTGCCGGTATTCCTTAGCCAAGATCCACCTATCCCAACGAAGATTGTCTCGCAATGAAGTCTACCAGTCGCCGCGGTGTCGTTTGAAAACGTGAAGTCGATGCCTGATTGAAAGCGACGTCAGATCCATTATATTCCAACGAAGTTTCAAGACTTACCCTTTAAACGAAAAAGGAGAAACTCTACGATTTCGACAATCCGCTGGTATCTTCTTGGGGTCTCCAGAACACCTGAGAATCACTATGCGTTTTGCGAGCTCCCTGGTAAACCATGAAGTCAATCAAAGGAGAAGAGGTGAGAAGATACTCGTACTTGACATGGTCTGGCCGTGGTTGTAGCGCGGAGCTGTGAGAAAATGCGGCGGATTGTGTTTCGATAATCAGCCCATTTCGTGCAGGAAAGTTTGTGAAAGTTGGGCCGTACTTGTGAGTCGTGGGGTATCCCTGTTCGAAGAACTGCGGGTCGAGACTTGTAGAAGGATCGAATTCGTCGCCCAACAGTCGAGGAGCGTCGTCATAACCCTCTAGATGAAAAGCCTCTGATGAACGATACGGGGAGTACTCAGACAGAGCACGGGTTCTGTGATGCCAATTATGGTCCAGGGAGACAACATGAACAGGATGTTCTTCTCCAGAGTAAGACGGCACTCTTGATGCAAATGCGGAGAATGGAAGAGCGAAAACAGTAATGTATAGGATCACAGATTTCATGACGTGGAGTATGGAAACGAAGTGTGTCGAAAGCGATCGGCGGTATAATCGAAAAACGGTTGTCAACGAATCGTAGGTGGGGTCTCCGGATCTTCGATTGACGGAACTAAAGGTAGGCTACAAATTTCAAGTAAAAATTAGCAAAACTGTATTCGTATCCTGGTGGACGTTTATCCCCACCGTCCAGCACCTGGGGTATCGTTGAGGAAGAAATGCAGAGTCAGTCAGCAACCGAATAAGCGCCAATAGTGGTCATCAAATCGTAACGAATGTAGTAATTAAACGCTCAAGATTACAGATGTAGCGCTGGATTTTCGGGGCCACGCGAATGAAAATTTTGATTGATGTAACAGGTGATCAGGGAAGGTCCAAGATTCAAACAGTTCAAAATTCGCTCCAGTATCTGATTCATCTCTCGTTTCAGCTTATCTGTTCGCCGAAGTTATCCCGGACTTTTCGATATTCAGAAGATATCGCGTTTCATCACTGACAGATTCACTCTCACACAGAAATTAGGGAGAAACAAGTTCTTCCGATCAGACAACGTCGCTACGCTACGTTTACATGTGCGTGACGGTAATACGAATTAATACAAGACAATTTCAACGACCTAATCCAAAGATTCCAAGAGTCTGCGGACGAGTTGACTGCGGAAGAAATCTGGTTAGAATCATCATTTTCACTGAGCAGAGACACTAAGAACTTACGCAGTCTCATCACTCTGGGGGTACTGGGGGACTGGGGCGGCAATGTGCTGAGCATGTGCGTGTGCGTGCGCATGGTGGCGGTGGTGAGGGCGGTTACCG
>JANAWD010000353.1:0-42791 GCA_027627245.1 Meripilus lineatus | reverse complement strand
CGATTTTGTTTTCTGTTCATCTTAAATCACCACTGTCGCTGTCATTGCCACTTTCCGCCGCCTAGTTTCCATCTCTGGTTTAACCAACCCGAGTAATCACCCGCCCGTCCATCTCGTTGGCCATCCATCCATCGCGCGCGTCCGTCCATATGGACAACAATGATATCGATGCGTGCACCAACGTTGAGCAAACGGAACGGCCCCTTTCTTGGTTTTTCTTGCTTGAAGTTGGGTTTTATTGGTAATTTCCAACATAATAGCTGACTACCATCACTTTTTTTAAAACCACCAACCACCCGTCATCGATTCGTAAATCTCATCGTAATCGCTGTTGTTTACTCTTTTCTTGTTCTGGCATGTGCGTGATGATGATGTAGTGCTGCTTCTTTCTTTCTCTTTCTCTTTCGACCGGACTTGCCGATTACATATGTTCTTTTGCATTTGCACTCTCGTTCCGATCCCATTGACTCATGATCATTCCCACTCTATTCGAAGCTGTTTGTTGCTTGTTGTAATTCTAATCATACGCACCTCTTTCTCTCCTCATTGTTTTGTCTTTGACACCAAAAAATTATGTCGTCTACCCCCGCGCCCCTGCAGAAACTGAAATGACCCGACTTTGACTTGATTATTTCCCTTCGAATGCGTCGTACAGTAATTGTTTACATTACACGCACTTTTTCTTGTATACGTATATATCGACGTCGACGTGCAACTAGTCGTATATTTTACGCTTTCGATATCTCTTCTCTTGTCGACGGCTTTGATTTCGGCTTTTGGTTTCAAGTGTTATAGGTCAGATGGGTTATTCGCCTCCGAGCCTCTTTGTACACACTATTGTACAATGAAAAGAAAAGTTCTCGCCATACATTGCCCCGCATTTTCGGTCTTGAGATCATCAATGCTATGCGGTGACCTCATGCTTCGGACTGATTGAGACAACACGCGAAGCACAAAGTCATATGCATCGCATCTCTGACCGAAACCACCAGGGTCGACTCGGACCTTTGTACCTGTTGGTCCTGATCAACCTTCTTTGTCTTGGGCCCTTTGTTTCCATCTACTACGCCTTTGATACTATCTTGGATACAGGGTCTCCGACATCATACCATTCTGTGTCTCCCAACTACGCATCATCTGCGTCAACACTGGACTTGATACTTCCCGACTATGTGAGCCGGGTTTATCATAAACGAACTACGGGGATTGATATTACTACAGTGATAAACAGACGCAGCACAGCCTGTGGGGTATTCATAGGCCTCTAGGTTCTTGATATATCTGGTCTCGTCGATCATTACTTCAACAATCAAATCGACTACCATACTGCGATAGACAACAAAAGACAGACCATTGACGAATCACGATCCCGGGTCAAGACATCAAAAATCACCGATTCAAAACAAAAACCACTAAAACAATGTCGACACGATATATCCCACATATCATCTACACCATAGCAATAACTTCCATAACGACTCACCTCCTCAACCAACGAAAATCCTTCGAAGATCAACGATATCACATTCGTACTCATATCTCTCTTTTGGAATCAACGGTTTCGCGGTTACGTGCTGGTGAAGAGGTAGATGGGGAAGTATATGAGAGGATTGAGAGGATGAAGAGGGAGTATGAGGTGGATAGGAGTGCTGCGAGGGGTGTGAGGGTGGATGAGAAGGAGGTTATTGGATGGAGAGAGGTTTTGTTGGGGAATCGGAGTGGGTCGGGGGAGAGTAGGTCTGAGAGTGGTCCGTCGGAATGGGAAAAGAGGGATTTGGAGAGAGGTCTGTTTCGTTCATTGCTGTTTCAGTTTGGATTTGTATGTTCTCGCTCACACTGACATTTCACAGTTCGTCAAGAGATTGAGAAGGAAAGTTCGAGTTCATAATCTATGTCATGGGGTTATCTACGGTCGCATGCTCGGAGCGTGTTCAAACTGCACTTAGGGTCTGAGGGTTGTACGAAATATCCCTGGTCTAAGGGTGTATACGTGTGCGTCTTACTCGACGTCAGCATGCCGTATTTTCTGAGGATCGTCGTGGGGTCCAGTACACAATGCAGGCGCACATCATGCACTTTCCTTATTGTTCCTGCAGGGTTTGTGTAACTGAATACCCTGGGCGACCCTTCCAATCGATGTTGAGTACATTTTGAATAGGATGGAGGGAGACTTGGGGAGCTTGGATAATACCATTTTCTACCCGTTGCTTCAGAAAGCGCATATTCAACCGAAGGCAAGTGGGATGCACACGGCGAATGGACGAGGAATATCCTCGGTTGTGTATAAACTCCAAAGTCGTGAAAAATCGTGAGGCTAGTAGACGAACAGAGCGTAGCAATGACATAACGGGACATCCAATGCGAAGTGAAAGTTCAAAGTTCAAGCTTCAAGACCTGCCCGGGCCGCCTCTTCCCCGATTGGGTCCTCCTCCTCCTCCTCCCCGTCCGTTTCTGCCCTTCCCTCTAGTTGGTGTCTCTGAACGAGGAGTTTTTGGCTCTGGAGACTTGCTCTTTTTATCGTCCTGGGTCACTTCTTCAGCGGTATTGGCAGGCGGTGAGGATTCGGCCGGAGGAGTTGCTGGGGGTTCTAAACACAATCACACTCATAAGCCACAGTGGAGAACAAAAGAACGAAATGAGCTGACGCTTCAAGTACCTGTGTTGTCAGCACCCGGAGCAGGGTCAGTGGTTACTGCTTCCTGAGTCTCACTACCACTAGGCTCACCGTTCGCCTCTGTGGCACCCGCTTCAGAGGTACCTCCTAAGCTCACAAGGTCCCCCACAGGCTGTTCAGCCGCGTCCGCCAAAGCTGCCGCCGCTCCTGAGAGAGATTGCCCTCCGGAAGCAGCAGAAGCAGTCGGAGAGGCGGGTCTCGGGGAGCTTGCGCCAGTTTGGATTGACAATGCGTGCGACCTTGGTGACACGGGGGTTGCGGCGAAGGTGACGCCTCGTGTATCAAGGGGAGTAAGGTCTGGAGATGGAGGGCCAGGGGCGAGACCGAAAACGTCTCGAACGATTCCCGCGAGAAGCTCGTCGGTGACCGAAGGGGACATTGGGCTTCGAGCACCACTCGACGATGTCGTTCGTGCGATTTCACGGGCTGTAGCGAGCATGAGTGCCGTTTCAAGGCCGAGTTTACGACCTTCAGAGAATGATAGAGGTTCGGGACGGATGGTGAGGGCGGCGTAAGCAGGGATCAATAGTTTCTTGTCGAGTTCATGGGCTTGATACATGGCAATCTTGCGAACCGGCTCAATCTCGTATTTCTCGAGCTCTCGACAGCAGAGCTTCTTGATTTCGGAGAAGCGCCATTCGAAGGCGAGTTTGAGGATGGCTTCCCACTCGTCTACGGTGGCGTCGTAGATCGAGTATTTGCTATAATGGACAAGGTCGCGTGTGATGACGTTGCACGAGGATCAGATATGAACACGCTTACGGGTTGTAGAACACCCAGAGGAATTTCTCAAAATCGTCTGCCCTCACATCGTCGAGGGCCAAAGGGTTCGCGTCGGATGACCCTCTCGCAGTCTGGCCAGCAGCAGCGGGTATCCCTAGTTTTTCACGGAAATATGGCGATTCTCGTTCGAAGAAGTATCGGTGGACGCGAAAGATGAAGTTTTGCACCTGAAGCAATATGGGTTATCTGGAGATATCGTGTACAACGCGTCAGAGGCGTACCAGGAAAAACACGTCACCGCCAGCATAATAACAACGAGGATGACGACGTATGCGTTCAGCAGCAGGCTGATCGAGGGCCATTGTTGGCGGAGTTATAGGTCTTGGGTGGGTCACTAAGGGAGTTGGCGGAACAGATGTGGGATAAGATCCGTATGGACTGGCCATTTTGAACGAAATCTTGAGGAGGTATGTGAAGGTTGGGAAGGGAGGGCGGAGGACTTCGTTCCCAAAGAGATACCGGCTTAGGTGGTCGTGGTCCAGGGGAAAGAACAGTATGCACGTGTGGAACGCATGTTAAGTACTTCGCCAACGAAATTTATATCTGCTTGGGTTTGTCTCTCCCCGTTTGCCGTGTACAAAGGAATTGTTATTTGCCTTGCAGGGTACACGTTGTTGTGAGATCCAGGACATGCAGAACACCAGAATTGTGTCAAAGCGCTTGTAGTCGGCTATTTGACAACAAATCGTCTCGGCGCTCGAGATTCCTCCCCAGTCATGAAAACGAACCAGTCTAAGCAGGCTCTACGACAACAAAGTATCTAAGGTACATAAGGAGCATGGTATTTGCTACATCAAGGCGAAATCGCCCAAAGATAATAAAAAATACATCGAGTGATAAGTTACTGACCTTCTCATGCACTGGTGCTCAGTCAAGAGCACCGGAATGCATCTAAGCACGATGCAACCTCATGGAAGTGAAACTCCATGCTCTTGCTCAGCAGGACGGAGAACGTCTTCCTACTCCAAGTCCAAATACCTCAACGACCATCCTCGCCGTTCTATTAAGTCCTAGGTTCGTTCCCGCTTTAGGACCACCCCGTTTGATGCTGGGTCGGTGAATGGGCGGAGAGATATCACCCTGATCAAAAAAGCTCCTTCCGATATCCCATTGTGATCTTTCTTGTCGAGGAGGCTTTGGAGGGGAAATAGGCTCTCGCCTCGCTGCTGCCGCGCGTGTTAATGAACGGTAACCTCCTGACCTCGAGGTTCCTCGCAGTTGTTCACGAAGCTGCGCAACACGTATCGAATCCTCTAGACCCAATTTACTCGCTTCTGAGAACGTCAGAGGGTCGGGCCGTTCACAAAGGGTGGTGTATGCCGCTAGGGTCCATCGTCCTGAAATGTCAAAGTCACGCGAAAGAACGATACGGTCTACCGGGGAGACGTTGAGCGACTGCAGGGAGCGGATGGCGAGGGAACGGATGTCTGAGAACTCCCAACGTGTTGCGAGGGATAGAATTGACGTCCATTCTTCAAGGGTCTGTGCTCTGTGAACACCGAATGCACTGTTTGGTAAGGAACAATAAGTGGGTCGTGAAGAAACGATTCCTGAAAAAGGCAGAGAGACGCACGTAGGGTAGATGACCCACAATAGGCGTTCAAAGTCTACGGCGGAAATCCCAGAGAAGAATAGGGGATTTTCGTCGGACGAGCCTTCCGTTTCTTGGTCTACTGGCTCGGGGAGGGAAAAGAGATCGCTGAAAACCGAGGAGTGTCTGATAAAGGTAGAGCGGAAGACGCGGAACAGTGTAGACTCGACCTATAAAGAATCTCGGTTACCGCAATTTCACATTATAGAAGACATTTTACAAACCATAATGACGAGGTTACCATCGCAGAAATAGTATTCTGGATGATGCTTGGAAGGGAGGGACTGTGGGAATTCTTCATTCAAAATGGTTGAGCCCACCGTGCTGGGGCTGGAAAAGTGGGAGACGGTCATTATGAGGTGCGCCGAAGGGGGCAGTGGGTGAGGGTGACTTTGAAGGAATGGCGGTGCCGGATTTTATACCTACAGGCTCAAAAACATCTAGGGGTCTCGAACATGAGGAAACGGGTCACTTTGAACGAGGAATGGGTCATCTGTTGACGGATTGTAGCTCAGCAAGGGTATGCATGTGCTTCTGACCGGTGATAGCTCAGCAGAAGCTAGCGATTTTGACTTCAGGATTCCGACCATATATGTCTAAACAGGACCAACCTTGATCTGGTACATTTCAGAAACATCTTCATGATTCGGATTCGAGTCATAGGGGCGGCGGAGGATGAATCTAAGCGGTTCAAACGGTCCCAAGCGGTGTTGTATCCGCATTGCATTCGGCGAGGCACCCGGCAGGGGTACACCTCCGTCCGAACTACGGTCACCGTCCATCTTTGAGTATTCAGCAGGAGTGGGCATGCAAGAACTTCCACAGGGGTGCTTCTTTGGGTTCAAGGATAGTGTAAGAGCAGTCCAACCCATAACGGTATTACTGAGGTACACGGACTTCAAGGGATCACTTGCAAAATGCGGCCATCGTATGTACGGTCAACAGGCCCGATTGGACCATGCCGCGAGTCATACTAGGGATGAGGGACATGTCAGAAACATCAGACGGAGTAAGGAAGTAAAAGAACAATTACGGTCTTCACACAATACAGTGCGATCGTTCTTCCGCTGCTCCTCGTGTCTGCATGCACGATCGAAGGGTATTCGTACCAGGACGGAACAATGAAACCAACGGTGTATACCAGGCCCGGACGCCGTATTCTGCAACTCAATATAGGGTGCAGATGCGACTCTGGGCTGGAGGAAATAGCATGTGTACGATCTATCTCGAGGTCATGGTGTTTACATACTGTAGGAATAACTCATGAGCGTACGGATATCCTTCCATTGCGGACGACCAGCGTGTCATCCGGGTGTAAGGATGATATCTCTTGCGGCTGATTAGACAAGGAAATGAACCCGAGACCATATCGTCTCGCTATCGTGGTGAGGAGGTGAACTGAAATCCAACATAATGAGATTTCAGACCTCAACGTGAAGTTTTCGACAGACCTAATTATTGAGTTGTCCTTTCTTCAAAGGCGGAGTCATGAGATCTCATTGACTATGACAGTAGTGCTGGGGATGTGCTCTGGTCTCGGTAGAATGAAGAGAACGATGACGCGTTCATTCTAGGGTTCTGACAAGCAAACTAATCAAGCAGGGGCGAACATAGAACAAAGAAAACCTGGTGTCAGCACGGTTGTGTACTGATAGGACGAGAGTATATACCTTGAATGCGATTGACTTGGAAACCTTCTCGGGGTTTGTTGGGGCCTTCTGACTAGAGATTCTACTCAATAACTTACGGATAAGAAGGGTCAGAGACACAAGGCCCTTACGCTGTGCGATGGCTTTACTAGCAATTATTTTTGGGTATGAGGTAGGACGTTGTTGAAGTTTTCAAGTTTCAGAGATACTAGTAGCATCACAATCAGACCAGTAGATGATTTTCTTTATGTCGATGACGAACCTGAACATGTCCGTTGTAGCGTCACTGAATGTCGCTCGTTTGTCCAGTGAGACGCGCATTGTCACAAGCACTGTGACCGAGGCACATTGTACAACATCCCTTGATGCCGTAACCTCACTGTGTTCAAAAGGTAGCAGAGTTGATCTCAATATCCCCCATCGTGGGTTCACTGAGCACTCCTGACGACTTGCCGACTCAACTGTCCCCTGTCGCCCTGAACGCACGGACCAATTTGACAGTCCACTACAGGCGCCTCTGCATGACGTCATTGATCCCGAACCAGTCTCACGTTGTCTCTCCTCCGTTTCTCTTATCTCGGTCTTTCCTCCTCTACCACGACCCTCATTTCTCTCGTTACCATTATCACCATCTCTTTCACTGGTTCTGTTTACTGCGTCATCTCTTTTCCCACCATTTCCACCTTCTTTTGGCCACATCTGATATTTGTACATTTTCTAGCTTCTCTCAATACGCATATACTCGGACCCTCTCGAGCATTGTATGATTGGCATGATTGTTCACTGAGGTGTGACCGTGATCTCACTAGATCATTCGGTTTTCACAGCCCTGATCCTGGACAATTGTTTCATTTGCTCAGATCCATACCTCTTCCTTGCCATGGCCTGGCAATCGGTGTTACTTTATGACTCTCGTGTGTGGCTCACGTCTAGCAAAACGTCCAGTCAACGACTGGACGCTTTGTCTTCTTTTCATGTTGAACCCCTGTCTACCAAAGCGTCCAGTCATTGACTGGATGCTTTTTGTCTGCATTACGAGGACGCTTTCCATCCACTGCAACCCACCTGTGCTGCAGTAGCTTGCACAGCAACCCGCACTCATGACAAGGGTGTAGTACACCCTGCCGCCACACCGACTCAATCAGACGAAGTTCACATACCTTGTTATAACATTTTGTTGTCTTATATTTTGGAGCCAGTGTGTTCCAATTCGTGCTTTCTGTAGCTCGTTATATCCGCGTCTCTAGGGATTTCATCTTTCCTTGCGCTCCTAATCCCACTGTCCTCCCTGTATGCCGCTATGACAATTCCCATTTTGTCTAGTCATCGGTATGTTTATTTTTGCGGTCTGTTGACTTGTAGAATACATGTCGATTGGAAGCAGCGACTATGATGTGGTTTTCATCCCTTTCGTGCCCCCTCCTGGATTTGAGCGCATGAACATAATTGGCCGCCCCGCAGAATCCTCCAACCGACGTAGACCAAGAGGATAAAAGACTGGCCTTTCAACGACGTAGACGAGGAGGAGCCTTCAAAATGCTTTCAGTTCACTATTCCTCGGCGTTGTATCCCATCTGCTATTATCAGCGAGCTTCATCCCCCTCACGAACTCACTCTTTCGTTATGATTAGTAGCGGCTCTCGCCATACCATAGAGTAACTCCACCAGGGAATCTTTCAGGGGATACCCACCTCCTAGCTTCTCAATACTGGACATAGCCTTTTTATGATTGTAATTTGTTATCTTCCGAGTCCTTCGGACCTTTGTCGACATATCGCAACATGCCCAAGATCGTGGACACCGCTCGTTGTGATCGCGCTCGGAAGCGGTGAGACAGCGTGCTTCCGAGCGTTATACTGTATCTTGGCAATCATCAGCTGTTCAGCAAGTTGGTGGTAGACCAAGCAGGACCGCCGCTGGAAGGAGCTCGAGACCAAGTGTTCCACCAGGGTGATATTCGCCTTTCCTGAGATTGTGGGTCAGTCATGGATGCCGAGTCGGTAACCATGGCCGTCCTTCGAGCGACGTCGAACTTCACGTAGTTGGATTCAATGACTGTTCGTTGGCGACAATAATATACACTATACTTCAACACTTCCAATTTTCATCTTGTCGGACATCAGACCTCCGATGAGGAACTTTGGCGCAATATGACTGGTACCTGTGTTGTGATTGAGATGATGCGTGGCGAAAGTGTCAACACATAGTTACATGTCAATCAACGCGACCAACCTTTCCTCGCATCCCGTTATTGGGCAATGATAGCACGGTGACATCTGTTCGTGTCGTATTCGACGGCTGTTGAAATTCTAATGGGTACCTCACTTGTGACATTGTCATGCTGGGAGAAATACTAATGTATGAGTTTTCGAGCCAAGGTGGTTGGTGCCACAGCTTACTATATCGCAGGTCCACCGGGTACCTGATAGAAGTTGCTGAGTCGTCTGACTACTCGTGACGCAGCGATCTAGAGTGAACGTTCAGATGTCAGTTTCGTCCGATTCGGTAGGAAAATCAATGTCCCCGCACCGTGGCTATGCAACCGCAGGGAACGACGAGGATAGCCTGTATGGCCGGATTTGCACCTCCAATTGAGAGTGCCGCTGTAGGGATATTGACCACAGTACTACAACATTACCACAGCACAGGTAAGCCAAGATGGAACGGTACAGTTGAAACAAATTCTTACGCAGTGAGGAAGTAGATCATCCCATCTTTGAATAGGAAGGACGACAAGCGTGATTGGAGACGAAGAGGCCACATCAATCGAACTGTGCAAAACGCGAGGGCAGTGAAGTCCACAATCACGACCCAGAAATAGGATGCTGCGACCAAGCCCGTTTGGATCTCGGTTTCAACGCATCCAAGCTGATCATACCAGCTTGTTTTTAGGATGATGGCTAATCACGGCAAAGGGAATCGTAAGTTAACCGTGACCCTCTATGCGACGAGGAGGCCACAAACCAGGGGGAAACGCGATCGCAAACTGTGCCGCAAGCATCACACATAGTGTGACCACACAGACGGGCCTCAAATCCCACATTATCATCCTGCACATTTCGTCAGAGGGAGCACCAATGTGCGTGTGTCGCACTCACGCTCTTGTTGCGAGATTTGCGCTCGCAAACCCGCTTGCAAAGACCGCGCCGATCTAAGGTAAGGTATCATGAATGGGAGAGATTCAAGGAACAAATGGAAGGAGGAAACATACAGAGGGGACTCGGTATAGTGTCAGACAATCTCTTTGTCTTCGAAACCACAAGCATCAGCACCGCACCCGAATAAATGAATCAATTTTCCCATACGTTGTATTGTTGACGAGCACAAGCCTGATGAGATCAGTAAGATAACGCCGAGTTGCTTCAGGCTGCGAAAGCAAAGGACTGACATTGAGATACACATCAAGAGAGCTCCGTATCTTCCCAGGAAATATGGGATCTGTCAAGGATGGCTCAACTCATGGGTAGGAGACACAAAGAGCATAGTTTGCTCACCATCGGCCAGTTCAGCCGCTTCGAACCCTTGATAAAACTCCACTCAAAATCAAGTGAGATGACAAACTCCCAACTTAAGGAGAGGAAACATAATGATTGAGCGATATCTGAGCACTTGACCCGAAGGATACATAGACGTACAAATAGATTGCACAAAATACGTGCATCATCTTGGAGAAGACGGCTATCAAGGTTACCAAGCGCTGGTCAATGCGGAGAAGTGTCTATTGTAAAAGAGTGAACCTACCAGCATCACGCGCAATTTCGTCTGGAGAGTCCCAAGTCGCCATCGTATTGCCCTACTGACGCAAGGGAAAATATCAAGGGATGAGAAGATTAGGTCGACCACTACTTATATATCCACAATATTGGAGTTGAACTAGCCCCGATGCCCGAATTCAATGCGACCCCATCTGTTTGGGACCAATTGGAAAACGAACGAGCAATTTCCACAGAGAATTCATTGGGTCCAAGGATTGGGATGTGTTTTTATATGATGAGCGTGATCGAAGCTCTGCTATTCATGACGCTGAGGTGTCAGTGAAAAACAAATCAATGCGCCTTGTCCGACCACAATGGAACACAGGACTCACGAGGCACAAATTCTGCCGGTACTGCGCTTAGATGACAAGAAGCGCCTGTAACCCCACCGAGGATGCAAGAAGTTATTTCGCCCATAAGTACCCCAAATGCCCCATTTACCGGGGATTGAAAGCCAGGATTTCCGTCAGATAGACGGTCTGGTTGACAAAAAGCATCAAAGAGTATAGCAGCCTGTGAGGTTTCATTGACGACAACATGGGCAGGTTTTGGTGACACTGGGAAGGATCAAGCTGACAAAATTAAACCGGGAGACATCGGAGATTATTGAAGTTTGAGTGTGTACGAGTTGGTAGATGTATCTCGTGGTAGATGCGCCCAGCATCGCAGGGGTCAACCCATCCCCATAAAGTCAATGGAGCGATATGATATCTCATGGCCCAGACTCCAGGGCAGAAGTTATGAGGACATACCTTCCGCATACCCTTGCGGAGATCCCACGAAAAACGTCGAGGTTGAAACACGTGCAATTTCCTGAGGCCGACATATTGGAGACCATGATGCATCTCTTCAAAAGGTCGCAAACGCTGCCAGTTCGATCCTAAGAAAGCGGAAAGCAATCGGGCGAGCTTTCTCTCGGGGATGGGAGGTATTGATCGCGAGTCAATGACGAATCCGGAAGTCCTCAAACTCGGGAGTCAGAAGGGGTCGCTCTTCGGACACATCGACGCCTTCCACTTCAGCATGCCTGGGACCTTTTGCCAGAGCTGTCTTGCTATAGGGTTTCCGTTCCGATCACTATCGTAATTTCGCACATTCAAACATAGAGGGGTTACTCACAATCGCGAGAGGGCTGCCTCTGTCCCTTGTGCGACGCCGACAACATCGCCAAGCTAGACATAGAGACATATTCAAAGTACAGCTATTTCATGGGGTGTTCATTGGTATACGTGGGAGACATACCCTATCGTTTTTTACCCAACCAACAATACCTTCCCGTTCCGCTATTCTGCGTGTAAAAACCCTGAATCCAACGCCTTGCACGGTTCCCCGGACCACATATTCAAATGAGGAGATGGACATGGGAGAATAGCTTGAGTATGGTCAATGCGACAATAATGTCAGCAAGTCCAGACAGACTCAGGGTCTCTCAAGAAGGTCATGATCCACGAAAGCAAAGGCTGGAAAAAGAGGGAAAAAGCATCAGGCAACCGCTTACGTCAGCGTGGTGCGACTCATTGCCAGTGTTTTCTAACCACAAACTCCAAAAAATGAAGACCTCCGTGAAATATACTACGTATTCTGAACCCAAACCCTGGTTTTACTCCATAGGCCCCATTTCTCGAGAGAGATCCTATTCGATTTCTCAACTTGTGTCAGCCCTCGGGCATCGGTGACTGGCTTATTATTTCAAATTTCAACCTTGGGTACCTGCCAGTGGTTCCGAGGCCTTATCGATATATTATCGCTCATCAGTGGTTCAGTTTCTCTTGACACCACATTGACCAGTATTTGAACAACGCAACCAGGATGAGCCAGCAAGCAATGTAAGTCAATTTTTATCTGCGTTCTCTTTTGTTACTCACTCCAATCAAATTTATCTATCCAGAAACGATGCAAAAAAATCGCGCGAAAGGGTGTTGAAGAGCAAATTATCATCTCTCTTGTCAGCAGTGATCGACGTCAAAAGAGAGATGAACAGCCTCAAGCCAGTCTCCAGTATTCCTCAGGAACTTCTGGTTGAAATTTTCTACCAGCTCGGACAGTCGACATCGAGGACTCGGAAATCTGGGTCATACGAATGGACGGTCGTCAGTTGGGTTTGCCATTACTGGCGAGAAACCGCTCTGCAGCATTCCATATTGTGGGACCACCTCATCTTCAAAGTCGAGAATTCCTATTTTTTGGAGCACGCCCTGAAAGAAGTTCTAAATCGCTCGGGACAGGCGCCTCTGATCGTGAGGATGGAAGGTACACCGGATGCACGGAAGGTCAAACACGTACGCGCTGTTCGTGCTGTTCTGGAGCACATCTCTCATATCCAATCACTGTCTCTGACAATACCTGGCTGGATTCACGAGAAGGGTTCGACACTAGGCATTGCTCATCTCCTCGAGGAACTCGACATCAGGATGAAAACGACTCCTAATTTCTCCCCCGAGGATCCTGGCTTATTCCCGGGATGCCAGTTCCCTGCATTGCAACGAGTTGTGGCCACAAGTGTCCCATATTTCATCATACATCCCCTTCTCAGTTCGCAAATGACAGAACTCGAATTAGCCTGGTGTAATCTTAACGAATCAGAATCCCTTTTGTTCATCGATATCCTTAACACTCTACACAACCTCCATGACCTCAGCCTTATGTGTGTTAGATGGGTGCACTCCGGTGCAGGGTTGATTACGCAGGCTACCTTACCCCGCCTTCGCCGTCTCCACGTATTCTGCGAGACGAAGCCCTCCTCTCAGGCTCAAATCCTGAACCACCTCATAATTCCCGCTGACACCACCCTCAAAATGAGGTTCCTTGAAAATACGATGAATCCATCTCTCAACGCAGTGCTCGCCTTCATTGAGGGCACTGCGAATCTTGTCCGAAAATCTTCAATCGGAAAGATAAATCCACTCTTCACCGCGAAGTTTGGTCATATGAGCTGTGGCGTTTCAGCGTGGTCGCAACCCATCGAAATCGAAGATATCCCCTTATCCAACTACATCGAGATCACGCCTCAAGTAGAGGTCAAAATTTCGGCGGATGTCGAACAAGGACGACGCTACGCGTGGGTTGTTCGCGCTCTGGGTTTAACAGAAGTTCAAGTCGTAACGATGGATGGCATCTCCATCTACGACATATCCGCATGGCACGAGGTCTTTAGTATGCTTACCAACCTTCGGGTTCTCCGAGTCTCTGGTACAGACAGGGTCTTCTCAGATGTATATCGCCTCTGGACGGCAGGCACGCTCGACACAAGTACTACCGATGCGGGGATCGATGTTTTCCCTTCTCTCAAGAAGTTGGAGCTGATATGTTGTTCCTCTATATCGGGAGAGGAGGAACTTCTGGCACTGCTGGAAACGAAGCGTTACGAGGTTTCACCAATTGCCATGAGAGTTCAAAGCGAAAACTCCAGACTCCAGACTTGGGAGGGGTTTCGAGCTGTTCGAGTTGTTTGAGGAGATGCCTAGTTGGATGCACAGGTCGTAACCCATTAAGTTCGCTTTGGACATCGCAATATTCGAGACTTGGAAATGGGGAAGGAATCGCAGAGTGGTTTCTATATTGTAACTACTTATCCAATAGGATACTCCATCAATACCGTTGTAGTGTATTGCAAATCTAGATCAATAAGGAACTTATCTGGGAAGACGTATGTTTGTTCTGGCCAAACAACTGTGTGGAATGCGCGAGATGGACTGGCAACCTCCTCGATCGAATACACCCACCACGCACATCAACCGAGGCTCCATTCTCATAGAATACGGCCTCAGAACGTCAAGCAAGCAGTCCTCGTCCAAAAATATTGTCAAACGGTCCAGGATCTGTCGAGATCAACCTCCTGACGCACACGCGCCACCTGAACTTGCGGAATGACCACCCGCGGTCGTTCAGCATACGCAGCAAATTCTCATGAAGGCGCATATTTGCGTAGGAGGAGGAATGTAGGAAGCGTTTCGGAGGTGGCAGTCGTTACGGAGGAGCGGATTGCTCAGGAACGCGAGGCAATGGTTCATGATAGGCAGCAGGCGGTGGTGCGAATATTGGACCAGCACGACACGCTTGTGCGTATCTTTCATTGTTTCAAAGAATGTCCTAAACTTTTCGCAGGTCCGTGAAGCATTTCATATGGAAAAGTTTGTGTCATTGCTTGCGTATGACCCCAAGGTGCGTTCACGCCAGACATCCATGTGGCCTGGGACCTCAACTATCGTCTAGGTGGCCAAGGGCGACAATTCGGCCGTTTTTCAAGACGTACGTGGCCCTTTGAAATCTCGTGGATGCTCTCTGACTCCTTTGATAGTTCAAGTCCAGGTTCGACCTGATTTCTCAGTCAACAGGCGCGGGTCCGTCTCGGACTACACGTAGGGCTCATCACGACCGATTGGATGCTCTCAAGGCTCCTCCTAACGCAAGTATTTCTGCCCCGCCAATTCTTCAGGACAATCGCAAACCAAAGAAGATATCCAAGCCGAGAAACGGTCCCGCACCGAATCCAACATTCTGGAGTATTGTAGAGGAAGCAAAGTCGAAGGACAAAGGGAAGTCCAAAGCCACATCTCCTGAAAAGAATCACACTAGTATCTCTGCTGGCCCTTCTCGTAATGGGAAAGGAAAACAAAAAGACACCCTTCCCTTTGGAGTGTCTCCTGCACTCGGAGGACAATCTGCAAGGGCTACCGATATCCCCGCAACCACAGCTCATACGTACCCTAAACGGATCACTATACCACTCGATCCTCATGCCGCTGACCAACCCCACGATCCTTCCCCACGCAAGAAGCGCAAAATTGCTATATTTGAGACAGATCGTCCCCCAGATCTTGCCGCCGGCCTTGATGCGGTTCCTGCGGCATCTTCAATGGCTAAATCTAAGGGAGTTACATCGCTACCGAAGCGTCCTCCCTCACGACCTCAGAGGATGAGGTCTGCACACTCGGATATTCCGAATGGTTCTGCGTCGTCCTCGTCTCCTTCTGTAGTCGAAGCATCGCCAAGTACGATTACTCCATCGTCATCCAAGCCGCCTACGACTATACGAAGAGTGAAGCTCATTGTTCGGCGTCCTCCGCCGTCTCTATCAAATCCAAAGCAACGCCCTCCACAGCCCAAACACGGCGAATCGCTGTCCTCTCTTCTCTCATCCTATGTTAATTATGATTCACAAGAGTTACCATCAGATCCGTACCCTGACGAGATAGAGCGAGGTGTCCAAAAGCAAGCCACTTTCTGGACACACGTCGATAAGCTACGACGAGAAGGGAAGCTCTTGTACATCCCAGATCCCGACGATTGCGATCCTTCGTCCCAACCAGCTGACATACGAAAGGATCCGGACGTTTGGGACTTTGTGGTGAATGATGCCACAGCCATTGGGAGGGCTAAGTTTATATCGGGCCCGCTGATAGCAGCTCAGATCGCGAGCAAGGTCAAGTCGTATTGGGAAGGTGTTTCTGCGAGAGAGGACAAGATGCGCTCTCAGGAGGAACAGAAGAAGAAGGTCATGGCGAGGAAGCTTGCTCGGGATGTTACTGCTGCCTGGAGTAAAGCATTGGCTGTAAGTCCTTTGCGTGGGTATACCAAAGGCTTGATTTCACTGATAACACTCTCGTTTCCAGCATATTCGCCACGAGGCTCGACTCGCGCTTGAAGAAGAGGAGAGACGCCGTGGCCATGAACATCTTGACGATATCTTGAAGAACGCGGGGAAGATTCTTGAGGCTCAGCATGTTGAACTGTTCCGTGGTGATACATCTAGTCCGTCCTCAAGCCGTTCCGTCTCCGTGTCTGGACATGACAGCGACGACGAGAACGACGAAGGCTCCGAAGTAGCCACGGAGAAGGCGTCAGATGACGAGGACGATGGTTTTGATACCACTGCTTTGCTAGGGGACACGGTGCCCTTTATACGGGAGGACACAGGTACAAGCATGGGCGATCAACCTGAGTATTCGGTTGCGATGGAGGTCGAAGAACCCGAAGCTAGTGCAAGTGAGCAGATGGATCAGGATATCATCATCCCGTCTTCTCGAAGCTACAGTCCTCTCCAATCATCCGCGCCGCGCACACCTGCGTCCTTCACTGAGAGTATCCACGACTCGCCTTTCCAAGGGTCTCCTCGTAGGGAATCGGAGCCCCCCTCAACTCCTCGTCAAGAAAGAGAACGAATTTCACCTTTCATTCACGAGGTCGAGGAACCCGACCAGGTCGTAGATCTTGCCATGGGTGACGCCACCCCGACACAACAAAAAGTTGTCTCATTTGTTGTCGATTCTGGTATCTTTGTATCTTCTCCCGCCTCCGAGAGGGAACAGAATGTCCCTGAAACCTTTGAAACCGCAACTCACCCTGCCTCGCTTCCTGATGGTGACGACCCGCCCACGACCGAGCCAGAATCCGGGGATGTGGGTTCCTCGCGGGCACCTGAAGTGGTGGAAAATACCGAAAATCAGGATGTACCTGGCGATGACAACGACGATGACGAAGTGGACGCGTCGATACCTTCTTATCTCAGACCGTACGCTGTTACGCCAATTGAGTGGGATCCCCAAACGAAGATCAAGCCCCCGCCCCTCCTTCGTGGAACTCTTCGTCCTTACCAGCAAGCTGGTCTCGAGTGGTTGGCGAGTATTCACGGGAGCAACTTGAACGGCATTTTGGCAGATGAGATGGGCCTAGGGTTCGTCTTCCTTTCTAATATTGTTTCCATCCGTCCGCTCATTACCGTCATCTCTCAGGAAAACTATCCAAACTATTGCGTTACTTGCTCACCTGGCTTGCGATCGTGGTATATGGGGTCCCCATCTGATCATTGTTCCCACAAGCGTCCTGTTGAACTGGGAAATGGAATTCAAGAAGTTCCTTCCCGGGTTCAAAGTTCTCAGCTATCACGGAAATACAAAACGACGCAAAGAGCTCCGACAAGGATGGAACAACAAGTATCATTTCAATGTTTGCGTTACGTCGTATACGCTTGCAAGCCGAGACGCTCACGTTTTCAAGAGGAAGCCGTGGTACTATATGATTCTGGATGAGGCGCATATGATCAAGAATTTCAAGAGTCAGCGGTGGAATATCCTATTGATGTTTAGGTCATTTCGGAGGCTGCTTTTGACGGGAACGCCTTTGCAGAACAACCTCACGGAGCTGTGGTCGTTGTTGCAGTTTCTCATGTCTGGGACTAACTTCGCGAATCTGAAAGAGTTTGGTGACTGGTTCTCGAGTGAGTCGAACATGTGTACTCTACAATGTAGGCACTGATACATCTCCACGTAGATCCATTGGAGAAGGCCATCGAGCTCGGAACAGTTCTGGACGACGAAAATCAGCGCCGGGTCACGAAATTGCACACAGTCCTTCGTCCGTACCTCCTTCGACGACTGAAGAAAGATGTCGAAAAGGAGCTACCCAGCAAGTTCGAGCATCTCGTCATGTGTCCGCTGTCAAAGCGTCAGCGATACCTCTACGATGAGTTCATGTCCCGAGCAGAGACGAGACACGACCTCCAATCTGGTGTTTACCAGAAGATTGCAAACATTCTCATGCAACTTCGCAAAGTTGTCAACCATCCTGATTTGTTCGAGGTTCGCCCGATACGTACATCCTTCGCAATGCCGAAGTCTGCCATCGCCGACTACGAGATCAAGGAACTCTTGGTCCGCCGGAGGTTGTTTCAAGAAGATGACGAGCACGTCAATCTCAATCTCCTCGGATTCCGCTTCATCGACAATGTGAACACCCCTCTACTTGTTGCTCAAGAGACCCGACGCCTCGACGGGACGCCACATTTACCCTTTTCCTCTGAAATCCCAGAAGAGCCCCCTCCAGATTACCGCACTATCGCAGGATATCGGAAGTATAGGGAGTACCAGCAGCGTGTCGAGACGATTGCACGTTGGTCACAAACCGCTTATGTCAACGCGCTTCGTTGCTCGTCCTCGACCATCCTCAGCTCGGAAGCCATCTCCCTCGTGAAGCGGTGCAGCGAGCCACTTCTCCCTTTGTCTGAAATAGATATGGCACGCCGTTATTGGACTACTTCAAAGTACCTGCATGCTGCCATCAAGCCATACTCGCAGAGGACAGAAGAAATGATCGGCGAGGTCGAGGCCTTCACATTTGCGACACCTGCGGTTGTAGCGCTGGACCTTCCTCACATCGCGCTCCGAGAATGCGAGAACGCTGTTTGTCAAAGGGCGTTGGACACCAGCTTTGATACGCTTCTCCATCGAGCTAGCGTCAAACTCCAGATCGCGTTCCCAGATGCTTCGTTATTGCAATATGATTGCGGGAAGCTTCAAAAGCTCGCAGAGCTGCTGAGAGAAAGAAAAGCGGGTGGACATCGTGTCCTCATTTTCACGCAGATGACAAGAATCCTGGATATATTGGAGATATTCCTGAATCTCAACGGGTATTTGTACCTTCGATTGGATGGTGCGACGAAGATCGAGGACAGACAGTATATCACGGAGAGGTTCAATTGCGACTCAAGGGTGTTTTGTTTCATTGCATCTTCGCGGTCTGGTGGCGTTGGAATCAAGTGCGTTTCTTCAACCGACTTTCTGAATTGGTGAACTGATTGCATCCAACGACGATTCACAGTTTGACTGGCGCGGATACCGTGATCTTCTACGATAGTGATTTCAATCCCCAAATGGATCGCCAATGCGAAGACAGGTATGTCCCATATCTCATTTCCTCTCTGAGTAATTTATAAATAAGTCCTTATCCAGAGCGCATCGTATCGGCCAAATCCGTGACGTCCATATATACCGCTTCATCTCCCAACATACAGTCGAAGAGGCTCTCCTCCGCAAAGCCAACCAGAAACGAAACCTCGACGACATCGTCATCCAAAAGGGTGAATTCGACTGGCGTTCGTTCGTCGTCAACGACGAAGCGGCCTTCACTCGGGCCCTCGGCGAGTTTGAAGATACGGAAGACGCGGAAGCCGCAATCATCGCTGCCAAAGAGGCTGCAGAGACCGAAGGTGCAGATGAGGCGGATTTCGGATGGGAAGGCGGCACGACGGGTGCTACGACTGGAGAGGCTGTTGCTTCTTCGCATGTTGACTCTCCTCAACTTGGTGCTGACTCGGAGCAGGTACAACAGCCTCTGAGAGAAGGTGAAGAAGACGAGGAGGAGGAAGAGGACGGTGGTTCTATAATTGATTATATGATTGCTTTCATTCGAGCCGATATGGAGTATTTCAGCGATTGGCGATGAATAGTTGTATCTGGGTCGATATATACTTGATATGTATGTTTGTATGCTTGTAGTGCAAACTTAATTCTTGGCCCCATATCATGACATTGGTGGTATTTCTTGCGTCGTAAATTCACCCATTTTGGGGCTCTTTCACAATGAAAAGTACACCCAATGGCAATTCACATTCTAAATACAGCGCATATCCCGACTGTATTCGGTCAATGTCTATTATCTATGAACACCACAGCCCCATTTTACCTATGTACGACATACACCTGTGCGACCAACACACCGCACGAAGCCGTCATAGCCACAAAGGCGATGGGGAAGTTGAGCATCAAGAACTGCTTTCCACGAACCCTGATTCCTTTTTGCTGCAGGATTTGGCGCCATAGAAGTCCAGCGAGAGACGCCGAAAACGTTAGAGTGAATGCGCCGTAGTTGGAACCAATGGCGAGAGCGTATATTGCGCCGTCTCTGGTTCTAGGGTCTAGGGTCGGTGTTGGTTGGGCTGTTAACTCGGACAATGAGACAGAAGATTCTTGGATCCAGAGTTGGAGAACACGGGCGAGGAGGATTGTAGCGCCGATGTTCGTCCCGCAGATCTGCCATAGATCATAGCACGAATCAAAGCAAAGGAGAGACACGAACATTCGGTAAGTGGTGAGCTTCTAGAAGTGGAAAAACCCGACTGACATTACACAGAACGCAGGAAACAAAGCCCATACCACCAATCGCACCTAATGTTCCCGTCTTATCCACCCACGCCTTCCACCACCCAGCGAAAACCTGTACCCATCCCTGTGCCGACAGTCCCTGTACAAGTACGAACATGAGAAATGCAAATGGGAGCAAAGAGACGGGCAGTCGCTTCAGAATTGTCGTTACTGTGGGGAATCTGGAAGACAGGGTCTGAAGGCGATGCTGGGTGAATGAGGTTAGATCGAATGGAGGCGATTTGGGATGTTCGGTAGGATGGGTCGGGTTGGGTTCGCTGTCGACCGATGACTTGGGTACTGAAGATTCGGGGTTCCCATTATCCGGGTCTTTCATAGAACTGGCCTGACATTGGAAGGTCTCCAGCTGGATAGATTCCCGACGCGATGCCACCTCTTGCTCACTGCGCAGTGCTCGTCCTTGCGCCCAATCATGGACGATATCCCTCACAAACATCACCGCAGCCGCAGGAACCGTAATCTCCCAAACCGGTACTCCAACCGTACTCGTGCCCACCAGTACGGCAAGAGTCACAAGTAAAAGTACACTCCCGAATATCGCACCGGGTTTGTCGACCAAAGATGCACGCCTGTCTCCCGCTTCAGACGGATCGAATTCTAGAGTTTGGGGAACAAGAATTGGGGAACGAAAGAACGAGATGGTGAGGATAGGGTAGGTGAGGAGTGCTGCGGCGAGGAAAGGGAGTATGACATGGGCTGTGTATTGAATGAAAGGGATCGAGAATGCGCCGGATAGGACAAGGTTTGTGGGGTTGGAAGAAACCAGAACAACGGACGCTTCAGAGGTGGAGTGTATCATGCTTAGCTCTCTCCGATTTCGTAGTAAGGATCAAGAGAGGCGCGTACCCATGTTGGCAGCGGCGAATTGAGAGAATATCCATGCCGTTGGTGGGGTGATCCTACAGACCGCAGACAAAGACCGGTGAGATCTTAGCTCAAATGGGAAAATCGAAAGAAATCGAGTGGAGAGAACGTACCCCGCTACTCTGGTAAAGTATGCAAGGAACGCAGTCCCAGAAAGAATGACCGGGTCCTATAATCCCCCGTATTAGAATCAGGGAAAACATGCCAACACGATGAGGAGAACAAAACCCTCCTGCACTTACGTTCCCAACAACAACGCCACATATCAGAAAAAAGGCGTAGAGATAAAAGTACAATCGTCTCCCCGACGAACCGCCTTTATGAGCGACCCAAAACGCGGAGAAACGTAATAAACCTGTAAAATCAAGGGAAATGGCGACATACGCCTATATTACATCATGAACATCGTTTTTCTCCCTGGATTTTGAATTGTGAGGAGAGGGGCATACCAATGAGATGAAAAGAGCTAGGATGTTGATGGGCTCAACCCCATCTGCACCTAAAATTCCCCTACGGACAATCTCCCCGTTGATACTCTTCGTCGCCAACAGGATTAATACAGAGATCAAAGGGACGGTTATAAAATTCAACCAGATGAATCTCTTCTTAATCGGGGCTGTTGAAGGAGGGGCGATCTTCAACGCTCGTAGAGCCCGGACGACCAGTTCAGTGAACCCATGAGGAACTGGGATCCGGAGCGGGAAGATCACAGCAAAATCTACATCCCAACAAATGTGTCAGCGTATCAGGGAAAGAAAATAGAAAAAAAAAAGGGAGGTGAACGATAGTGATATTGATTCCACTTACTAGATAGAAAAAAGAGAACCAAAGTAAGAACCGACTTTGAATTCCCGACACTCTTCGCACCAGGCTCCTCCAAATCAAAACCGCCGCCAACATCACCTGCGGACATCCTCGCTACTATTCGCATCCGAACAACCTTGCGACTGGAACAACGAACAACGAAACGAATCGCCGGAGAATGCAAGATCCCCTGCTAGAGGGGATTTGCGGAAAAAGGAGGGATCGCCTCCAGGAGGAGTCGGTCCTCTGAAATCTCCAAGACCAAAAGTGACGAACGTGGCTCCAAGCCTATAGAAGTGGAGGTGTGTTTCCATATTTGGTATGCCTTTAAGTTCAAGTTCGCATCGTGATATCATCTGGCTGTGCAGCTTCTGCCCAGTCATGCGTAGTCAACAGAACCCTCGAGGAGCATATGCTACCTTCGAACATAGTTCTATCTACGAGCGGTGGTTTCTAGACTCCTGCAGAGCACAGTCATCCACTTACATATGATGCACATTTGATCTATATACATCATTGATCCGGGCGATCGACGGACAAGGCAATTGGCCAAAGGCACAAACCTACCCAAAGAATCGCGCTCAAAACGAGTATAGACACAGCATAGACGACGTACGGCATTGTCAGATATAATTATGAATCGTAACTAAACTGTCCAAAAGTTTCCGAATGTCCGGAATTTCAAGATGCTAAGCTGTGCTCCTGCTACCCAAGATTGTAGAAACCTCGGGCTTATGATTCGAGAAGATGCTTGCATCGCAATGTAGTGTTGACCGATTGGTCAGATTGTCCTGTGGTGACTTTGGTCACTGCCCGAGATGTCCGGCCGTACTGAACGCATGTTGTGAAAGCGATACGATGTAAGATTCAATGCCTCGTGCAAATTTCTGAGCCCTGAACATTACTAACCGAGAGAGAGAACCCGACATCTTTGGATCCGACAGTATTCCTAGCACATCATCGAGCGGTCTTGTGGATACTCTTGAGGCTATCATATCCTCAGGGTGTACTAGGATAGGATTTCGAGACGCTTGCATATGCGGCGCCTTTTATGGCGATACCATACGTGGTGTAGTCTGAGACCGAGCACGATGTCGAGGATCACAGTGGTGTAAGTGGATATCTGTCAACTATTGTGGAGTATGTGTGCCGGGAATATGGTTTTGAGCACCTGGGGTATCGAACCAGGGGCAAGCCAGAGCTTCGGTATGTTTCTATGATAATAAAAACATATCTTGCGAACGCTCAAGAAGGAAGAGTTGATCTCATTCCGGCGTTTTCTGCTATGTTCATGCGCTCCGAGTCGGTGGAAGTTCACCACGGTATGTTCTACGAATACGTCGCATGAAGGGTAAGAGAGTGCATATAGGGACGATACGGGCAAGGCGGTTCAGATTCTGATAACATGCAATGAATATGTCATTCTCGTTCATGCAATATGGCTCGGAATTTTGACTCGAGGGACGTACTTGCCTCCAAAGTGGAAAGAATTGAGGTACCGGATTTCGAAGCAAGATTCAATTGACAGTTGAGATGATTCTGAGTGTGTAGGTTCCGAGTCAAATGTTAGCCTGAGGTGGTGGCATACGTCATTGACGAAAGACGGCCATCTTCCTTGTTCCTTGATTAACGGGCTCTCAAAGGGAGAGGGGACGTCACTGGGCGGAAGGCATGGGTCGGTCAAAGGTCGGCGAGAGGGAAGACGAGCGCATCGTCGGCATCACAGTGTGGGATTCGGCAGGAGAGCACAGTAGAATAAAGAATGGGCAGCACCACACCGTAGTATGTTTTCTCGGGTGACGAATTGGATATGCATGACTGAGATATCGACATCTCCCCCAGTGATGCACAGCCTAGTGGTTTAATTACGCCCAAGGAAGGTAGGGTAAAGATAGCTTCATAGTGAAGTAAGATAATGGAAATGAAAATGCATCCGTGATTGAGAGAAGCGTCAATCGTGTAGGATCGGATTCGTTGGATGTGCAGGGTCGCTGGCGGTGGGGAGATGGATGATGATGTGTACTCGAAAAGGATAGATGAAGATTCAAGCGAGGCCATGCAAGGGTTCAGCTGGGTTAAGAGATTTGTTCAATGCCGACGTGCTGCGAGACGAGCGATATGCAGTTCGAGTGCGGGCGTACTATGTATGCGCAGCCCGCAGACAGTCGCTGTTGAGAAGGAGGGAGGAGATGTCAGCGTGAGTGCGTGAGGAGGAAAGGTGGGCGATGGGAGATCTGCACGGCAGAGAAGCCGATTGGCCGGAGATGGACTGATGGGAGATGGCGGCAATGGGCGGATGTTGTTAAAGAACAACAACTCCGAGTGTCTGAAGTAGTATCGCCAACCTTGGGCTCTTGCCTTCCATCCACCGTCTCCAGGTCAGTACAACAACATCCCACTAGAGAACAATCAATGTAACCTACTCCTCGTCTAGGTGGAAGACATAACAACGCCATCCAAGGATAGCACCTCGCTACTTGCATTTCACCTCCCCGTCCAACTCGTGGCACAGCTGGACCATTTCAGACCATCTTTATTATCCCCCCTATTTCCAACCCGATAATCACTCGAATTATCCCACCCTCCCACAATCCCAACCAAGACATCCCAGCCTTCATCCATCTTCTCTCTCCTCCCTCCATTACCCCCTCCACTGCCCCCCTTGCCACTCCCACAGAACGACACACACATCTCACCGCCGCACCTTTCAATATTCCGCTGGATGCTCCTCAAGAAGATGACCGATAGATTGACAGCCAATAGAGCCGCTCGATCTACGGAACAGCACCCTCACTCGTCTTCTTCAACCCCTCTACACCCCGGCGACACTGCCAATACCCCCATGTCAAGCGCACCCGAACCATCCAGTGCATCATCTCACTCTGTTTCAATGTCCATGTCCATCTCATCATCAAAAGACGCCTCTTCTTTATCTACCGCACCCTCATCCCACCTCATGAGAGGTTCCATATCCACCCAACGCACCTCCGTCAGCGATTGGAGTAAAAAACAGGAAGCCATGGAAGTCTATGAGATTCCTCAGGCTCTACAGCTTCAGGCTGCTAAGAAGCCACGAGGCTCGTACCGGCTTGACGACTTCAAGATCCACAGAACACTGGGAACTGGAAGTTTCGGCAGAGTTCATCTGGGTGAGTTTCGTGGCCTATTTCAACTTTCCCCCGACTTCCTTCTGTTTGCCCGAATGGTTTCGACCAACGACGCGTTTGTCTACCCGGTATCGTACACTGGGTTGCTTCGCGACCAAGAGCATCCCAACCGTATCCTCTCTTACCTCATATTTCGAGGAATTGTCAATCCCGTTTCATTATACCGAGGAATTTCCCTTTCCTTCTCATTGACATTTTCTGTCATTCTCCTTCTCTTCACCCCCTCGAGTAATCACCGCGCTCGTGACCACCATTCGGTCAGCCCGGGTTGTTCGATCTATGTCTTTATTCCCAACCTCTCGTCCATGTCCCAAGCGACCCACGTTGGCCCTTCTGTTTCTTTCCCTTTCGGCGGTTGAGCGTCTTCGCGATCATCTCATGGGCTGTGAGCGTCGCATAGTGTATATCACTATCTCTTTCACACAAGGTGCACGCCACAGGGAGGTGTATGCCTTTCATCCCTTCCCACATCGCCCTTCTCCGTCCTTCCTTGACCTTCTGATCTTCCAAAGCATAACTGACTCTCCGACCTTACATTTTGCGTTTCCCCTTTCGTCCACGATGGTGGATGGCGTGCAGTCCGAAGTAAACATAATTTGCGATTCTACGCTGTCAAGGTTTTGAGCAAGGAGAAGATCGTACGGATGAAACAGGTTTCACACACGAGGAATGAACAGATGATGCTGCAAGCTGTTCAACATCCCTTTATCATCAATCTCTGGGGCACCTTTCAAGATTCTACAAATCTATATATGGTGATGGATTTCGTACCTGGCGGTGAACTCTTCACTCTTCTCCGCAGATCAAACGTGCGTATCTTATCTTCAAAATGCCTATTCGGTTACTCATTTTGCGAATTGCATTGTTCAGCGTTTCCCTGACCCAGTGGCGAAGTTTTATGCTGCTGAAGTGGCGTTGGC
Source organism: Meripilus lineatus (assembly GCA_027627245.1). Taxonomy (NCBI): domain Eukaryota; kingdom Fungi; phylum Basidiomycota; class Agaricomycetes; order Polyporales; family Meripilaceae; genus Meripilus; species Meripilus lineatus. The sequence continues at coordinate 16,646 of JANAWD010000353.1, read as the reverse complement.
GTTGAATTATCTTCATAATCTTGATATCATTTACCGTGATCTCAAACCCGAAAACATCCTCCTCAACTTTGATGGACATATCAAGATTGCTGATTTTGGATTCGCAAAGTACTGCAATACGACTGTTTGGACGCTCTGTGGCACCCCTGATTATCTCGCCCCAGAGGTAAGCCCTTGGTCTCATTATTTCATTCAAGCTTGATCTGTCTTAATTTACTGACGACCCCGATGTAGATCATTGGAAACGCGCGGTACAACAAATCCGTCGATTGGTACGCTCTCGGCGTCCTCATATTCGAAATGCTCTCTGGTCTCCCACCATTCCATGAACCCGACATTTCCCCCGTTGTGTTGTACGAGAGGATTACCCAAGGACCCGCATGCATTAAATGGCCCGCGTTCAACAGCAATGCGACTGACTTGATTTTGAAGTTCATGGAGAGGGATCCGAGTAAGAGGTATGGGAATTTGAGACATGGCGCAGGAGATGTCTATGCGCATCCGTGGTTCAGAGAGGTGGATTGGGATAAGTTGAGGAATAGGGAGATTCAGGCGCCGTATTTGCCGAGAATCAGTGGGGATGGGGATGCTTCTGCGTGAGTCACACGCATTTTCTTCTTTGCGATGGTGTTTATTGACTGTGGTTTGTCGTGGTAGGTTTGAGAGGTATCCTGAAGATAATGCCGCTGCCGCGTACGGTCTATCGTCGGCCGATCCTTATGGGGACCAGTTCCCTGATTTCGAGTATGCGAGCTCATAACGATGATGACAAGTCTCGTTTGAGTTTCGTTATATTGTCCCCTCCCGTCTGTCGTTGTCGTTTATCGCTTTGCGACCAACCCTTGATATCCCCCTCTCGCTGTCTCACGATACCCGACATCGTGGTTTTCTCTTTGTTATCGTTAATAATGTCTGCAAGCACCAGGTCGTTTGCTATCTCTCGTGTTCTCTTCAATCACTCTCCGACTCCCCCGCTCTGTCACGCATCTCTCTACTCAATCCTCCCCCCACCCATCCCCTCGCTGTACGATGACATGCAAGTCGTAGTCGTCGTCGTTACTACATCACGGACCACGTCCGAATCATGATCAATTGTTCCGTTCCTCGATGCAATCGCATAATCACCCACCCATCACGACTCTCGCATCCACGCTCGCCGGTCATAGCCCGTTTTCTTTCGCTCAGTAACATACATACCTCCTGGGTTCCCTGGGTTCATCGTGATGAAGATGATGAGGATGATTGTCGTTGAAAATTCCCGCTGTACGTTGTCAAGCTATGTTGTATGTGTATGTATGTGTGCGTTTCTGAGCATTCGGACTTGTACTCGTGAGCGCTCAATATCGGGTTTTCTGTTTGTTTCCTTTAATTCTGTTCTTTTTTTGTTATCTGTTTACGACTTTTAGTTTTGCGATCACTAGGACTACGTTCTGTTCAATGTTGTGTTGCATGCAATTCCCGTACGTAGTCGAATCAATGATGAATCCTTTTCTCTCCGCTTTTTGTCTCCCTCTGCTTGCTTGCGTCCCTGGGTGGAGGATAAACTGATGACGTAGAAAGTACCCTACAAGTCACGACGTTTTGTCATGGTGATCCCTTTCCTAAAGTTTAGCACCGTCAGAGGGGGGAACGTGAATTCCGTCCGGTTCGCAAAAATGTGGGAGGGGATTTCACGATTCTATGGGGACATCTTATCAGATAACGCGAGATAATGGATTATGAAATTTCGGCCTGTTTGACCCCACGGGGAAAGGGAGGAACATAAGGAAGGCCGGGAAGGATCGGGAGGCGCGGTACTCCTTTTGGATGTCGAGTCCCGAAGGTACCATCGCGTTGTGATGAAGAATTCGGTTGGTTGGAAGCTTGCTTATGCATGCTGGAAGCTGGTTGGCTGGTTTTTTGTGGTCGAGAGCGACTAGGGGTGGGACTAGATGGGTGTGTAGTTTTAATGAAAACCCCAGTGTGTTGGTGTGGGGTCGATGAATCATTTCATGTGGTGTTTAGAGTTGTATGAGTTGGCCGGTTTGAATGGATGATTCAATATTCATACAGGTAGAGATTTCGGCCTACCGGTGAATGGTGTTGCCGGAATCATATCATTCTATTGTATGGGATGGTTCGAAGCGGCAGAGTGGGGATTAGCGAAAGTGATTTAGAAGCGTAAGGAAAGAAGTCAAGGCCGAAGGAAGGGAAACGAAGAAAAAAAAAGTCCCACAATACAAATCGAGCAAGGGGCGACTTCAGTTTTATTTCCGAATGATGATGCATGACTTTATTGATGCGTTTATCGTCTGCCTTCTTTCCAAAGTCACACTCCTTTTCGCCGATGCGCTTAGCTTGCTTTGCATTGGATCGTGTTCGTGCTCGACGTTTCCTGTAGTTGGAGAGGCCGTCGATCGTACGCGTATAGCTAGACGTGGCGGATACTTCCCAGTGAGGAGGAAATAGAGCGGAGGTCTGCATGTTGTCGAGGTATGTCCACTAGTATTCGTGGTTGATATGTTGGATTTTGACTGAGAATTCGGACCGTCTGTTTGGGAAGTCGGAATGGACGGGCAGGCGGACGGAATAGCACCTAGGCCTGAAGAGACCAGGACAGGCATTGGGTCGCACTGGAAGGAGAGCCAGTTTGTATTTCACATGGGATCCGAAGACTCCGATGCTCCTGCCTTTTTGCAAGCTTGGGTGACCATGGGTCCTACCATCCGTCGGTCTTCATCATTTCCATGGCCCTCTAAAACTCTTAACCCCACCCCCGAATCCATATCTTGGTCCCGCCTTTTTTTTCGTGCTCTTCCTCTCTCTCCTCTCCTCTCCGTCGTTATCGGTGTCCTCCTCCTCTTGCTCGCTTTCTACTTGGATGCTCAATAAGCCTTGAATACTTCGGGTGATTGTGTCGACTGCTGACTAGGACTTCCTCATTGGCACCAGACAGCTTCCTCCTGCATCGGAGCGCTCTTATAACCCCTGAACCGTCTCGCACGACAACCCATCCTACATCTCCCCACATCGTCTCATATCCTATACAACCTATCGTTTAACAAGAAATGTCTCGTTCAGGAGATAAGAAACCTGTCGGGTTCGCTACCCAATTGACAGCCGGTGGTATTGCAGGGGCTATGGAAGCAGTAAGTCCAACCTCTTGAACATCCATACCTATTATCAGCGCGCTTTTTCTTTTTATTGCTCTTTTCTGTTTCACCGCAATTGAGTTTTGAAGAGATACTCGTCCTCTCTACCTCCGCGCAAATCTTCCCTGTTACCCACCCATGTCGTTGCGGACATATCCTTCCCTCTCCACCACTCCCGTTCAGCCCCTGAGTTCCCCACGGGGTACTCTGGAAAACATTATGCGATTTCCGGACTGGTCCGATGCGGATTGCGACTTTTTTCTCTCGAGAACGAGGAGTGTTCATCAAAAGCCGATGGTTGTTAACCTGCGCGCCCGATGTACTCCGAAGCTTTCGTGATTGTATGCGCTTCGAACGCTGGCTGTGCCTCCTCTCGTAATGGCTTCGAGTTCCCCACACTCGGCGTTGAGTTCCCACAGTACTTTTGATTCTTGAATGCACCCGAGAGGGAATCGCTTTTACTTGTTTTGACCTTGTGTTGAGAGGGAAGTAGAGAATGAGAGCTGATAGGATGATTTGGATTGAATAGCTATGTTGTCAACCTCTCGATACCATCAAAGTGCGAATGCAACTTTCAAGGTCAGGTCGTGCGCCTGGGGTACGTTTCCTCAACTTCGTCTGGTCGCAAAGTTTGCTAACGGATCTATGTAAATGTGCATTTTTCTTCATGACAGACGAAATCCAGAGGTTTCATCGCTACTGGTGTCATGATCGTCCAACGGGAGACTCCTCTTGCATTGTACAAGGGTCTCGGAGCCGTCTTGTCTGGTATCGTACCCAAGATGGCCGTTCGGTTCGCATCATTCGAGAGCTACAAAGCCTGGCTTGCCAACAAGGAGACAGGAAAGACCAGCTTGGGCAACATTTTCCTTGGTGCGTACCCTTCAGACTCTGCTTTCTCTTCGGAATTAAACTCATTTTAACTGGAAATTGTTGTAACGGCGCCGCCCTATAGCTGGTTTGGGAGCCGGAACGACTGAAGCCGTGTTGGTCGTGACGCCTATGGAAGTCGTCAAGATTCGTCTGCAAGCTCAGATGCACTCGCTTGCCGACCCTCTCGAGGCTCCTCGATACCGAAATGCAGGACACGCTGTGTATACCATTGTTCGTGAGGAGGGTATCAGGACGCTCTACCGTGGCGTCAGTTTGACTGCTTTGCGTCAAGCTACCAACCAAGGTATGTTTTTTGCGCTTCTATGTGAGAAATTGGGAAGTTAGGGGTGGTACTAATGTTGTGTATGCGTGATCCTATAGGTGCGAACTTCACGGCGTACCAGGAGTTGAAGAAGTTTGCGCACAACATGCAGCCGGATCTCCCTGATCTTCCTTCGTACCAACATATGGTTATTGGTCTCATTTCTGGTGCTATGGGTCCCTTCTCCAACGCTCCTATTGATACCATTAAAACTCGTGCGTAACTCCTTCTCCCGACTTCCCCTTCCGTACTCACTATCTTATGTCGGTTCAATTCCAAAGGTCTCCAAAAAGCCACTGCCGAACCTGGAAAATCCGCATTCCAGCGCATAGCCGGAATTGCTGGAGATATGTGGCGCGAAGAAGGTGTACGATCGTTCTATAAGGGTATTACACCACGTGTGTTGCGTGTTGCCCCTGGTCAAGCCATCGTGTTCGCTGTTTACGAGAGGGTGAGGAAGGTGATTGATAATATGCAGGGAAGTGGAGAGGAGGATATCCATACCGAGTGAGTTTCTGAGTCTTGGATGGATATGCCAGTCGGTATCCGGTATCCAGAGTTTGGACTTTGACGTGGGAGGGTTGAGTTGTGTGGTTGGGAGGGATATACTCGCATATATGCACGTACGCACACATACCTAGTGGGAGGAGGAGCAGTGGATCTATCGTTGTATTTGGTTGTGGTATATATAATAGAGATTATTCACATTTTCTTTTCTTTCATAGGACTTGACTCTCACTCGTTTGAGACGGGTGTTGCGTCGCAAGTGTGATCCGGCAACCTTCTATGTCGACGTGGTGAGACGATGACGTTGATCATGAAGAGGACAGATGCTATCTTATCCTACGTTCATTTTGAGAATCATTTACACTACCCTCCATTTTCTGTACTGCCACCGTCCAGTCGTCGTGACGAGGGAGCTGGGAGCTGGACACACATCACATCACTATTGACTCGAACAAGTTATGATAAGAAGTGGGAGATGTCATAGATTTGTAGCACTAGCTTTATCATATTGTATTATTCTGACATTTTTCTGTGAATCGCGAGCTACCAGCATGAGGCGTCTAAATCCTCTTGGTCTCCTCCCATTCGTTCCGCGATCAGGTTTACCAAAACATCTTGTTTGGGGCGTATTTGAACAATTTCCGTCAACGCAGAAGTCCTAGATCAGAGTCTAGATACGGGATCTCGTTCCATAGGATGGGTCTACGTCTTTTTTGACGTCCTCCGGCGTCTACTTCCCAACCTCGTCAATGACGTATATCCTGACATTCCCCATTCTGTTCCCTCACATACCGATCCGTTGCCATTTCCGAGCTTCGATTATCGTAGGTACTCATTGCGTCATTTGAGGATATTCTACTGATCGTCATCAATTTCAGGAAATTATGGGTTTTGAGAAGGGTACCCTTGGGATATGTCTGGCGTTTTATTCTTGACCCCACAGTCACAACTTCGCCCAAAAGTCCGGTAGAATTTGGATTCGTCCCAACATCCGCGGACCACATCGCATCACAATTGCGTTATGTTTGGTACAATATGAGATATTCTTTCGGAATCGTTGTCAATACCGTGTCAGCTAGGACTCGGGATTGTGAAGTCGACTTGACAGACTCTCGAGGCTGCCTCAGATTGCCTCAGAACCTGTCCAGGAAAATGCAAGCCTCCCAGGTATTTAAGGGCATCTGTCCTTCACTGACCGCACATCACATCTTAACCATCTACTATCATCTACCTTCACATTCCACATTCCACTATTCATCATGTTATTCCTTTATGCTTCCGATCACAACACCTCCCATCCCGTTACACCCCCCCTGCACTGGCAGAATTGCCCTTTCAGTTCCTCCAATGCGAAACACAAGGGTCCCTGCGGGGTCAGGTGCGTGGCCGGTCATCTCTCTCGTCTCCCCGATTCCCCATCCATCCCGTCTCGTAAATCCATCGCACGTACGATGCAGAAAGTTCGCAAACGACGCGAACTGAAGCAGAGTAGGAAAGTCAATGTGATGGATATCAGGAGGATGGATGATGGTAGACGTGTTCCTCTTCAGTGGATGACGGAGGCTGGTCTTCCGCCATTCGAGAATCTTCTCAAGTTGATCCCTGTTGAGGAGGCGCAACAGCGCGAGGATATTGTCTATCGGGGATTCCACTGGTCTCCTCTCCGCCTCTCCCGATTTTAATCATTCTCCTCCATTCATTTTCCGTATTCCCTTCTCCTTCTCTTCTCGTTCGGACTTGACTTGGACATTGTTTTCTTTCCTCTAATCGGACATGGACGCTCGTAGTTAGTGCCTGCCGCAGTGACTGAGTTCGGACTCTCCCCTTCCCGTCCTTCCATACCCCCATTGCTCGTTGACCTTTTGCCCCCTATGATTAGGTTCCCTCGGTCCTCGCGCATACTCAAGACCAACCATATCTGGAGACCTGGAGTGCCGCATATGGATTATTACCAAGGTAGGGCTGACGGGTGCTGGTGCGAAGTCGGGTGTTCGAAGGAAGTCATGACCCCTGCGACCTTGGTGGTGTATTGGTTCCCTAGGCCGTTCAGTCATCTCAACTAACTCTTCTTGAGCTAATATCCCCTTAGTATCTTCTCTAGGTCGATGGAGGTTAGCATTGTATTGGGGTACATGGGAGGTGACGGCGAATCGCAGATGAGGACTTGATCAACCCGATGACGATGTGGTTCCCCGCCAGTGTTGTGGTCAAGTAACTTTTCTTTTTCTCTGTTTCCTTTTTATCGTTTGTAGTCTTGTTTGTTTATGTACTTCTCCTTTGTATCAACTGACGTTGTCTAGTTCGATTCAAGCATCATCAACATTGTTACCTCCTCAAAGGCCGGCCTTTTCTTTCTTTTCGGTTTCCCTTTACTCACGATCTCATTTATAGACTTCCACTTATATAGATCAAGCTCGCTGACGAAGAAGATCGGGAGGTAAGGGAGGTAGGCATCGACGGTTGGAGTGTGTGGGCGACGGGGACTGGCCACCCCCGTCGTCTATACACTCTCATTGTCGGTGCCTAAGACAGGGAGAAGAAGATAAGTATATTTCTTGTGCTTGCTATCAGAATGAGTGACTAATCCCCCTTCACGCCCAGATTGTCATGTCACCCTCAATTCCTCGCAAGTATTTATAAGTGTAGTTTTATTTTTATGCACTCCTTTGTTACTAACTCACATTTTCTAGCTTGCTATAGACATCAACCACATTTTGCTCACCTCAAAGGTTGGTTTTCTCTCTTCTCGTGTTCCACTCCTTGTCCCCATTATCTCATGCTATGTACCTGTACTTATGTAGTCCAAACTCGTTGATGAAGAAGATCGGGAGGCAAGGGAGGTGGGCATTGATGGTGGGAGTGTGTCGGCGACGGGGACTGGCCACCCCCGTCGTCTATACACTCTCATTGTCGGTGCCTAAGAGATGGCGGAGAAGATAAGTACCTTTCTTTTGCTGACTATCAGAACGGGAGACTGACCCCCTTCACGCCCAGATTCCCATGTCACCCTCGATTCCTCGCAAGTATGGCGGACCGCGGTTGAGTATCTTTTCCTTGTTCAGTAGTTTGATTTGTATGCACTCTTTTTTGTACTGACTCGCATTTTCTAGCTGCCTCAGATATCATCCACATTGTACTCACCCCAAAGGTAGGGTTTTCTCTTCTCCTGTGCGCTGTGTCGGTTCCCCCTTTCCTCATTATCTCATTCCATGTACTTACACTTATGTAGTCCAAATTCGCTGACGAAGAAGATAGGGAGGTAAGGGAGGTAGGCACCGGCAGTGGGAGTGTGTAGGCGACGGGGATTGGCCACCCCCGTCGTCTATACACTCTCATTGTCGGTGCCTAAGAGAGTGTGGAGAAGATAAGTACACTTTCTCTGCTGACATCGAACGAGAGACTGACCCCCTTCACGCACAGGCCATGATGTCAGCCTCATTTCCCAGGGACCAGGAACAGGAAAAGATGGGTTGTCGTATTCATTTGTATGCTTGTGTATTCTACCCTCTTCTCGCTTCAGGCATATATAGTGTCTTGTTGAGTTTTCGGAGGTGTATTTGGCACATTGGAATGGGAGTCAATCTTTAGATGCTGTGGGTTGTGGGTAGCTTCGGAGTATATGGAGTCGGTATTGAACTTGCAGTAGACTACAGCGGATCCACATCATTACCTCGCAATATATATCTTCTCAGTTTGAACGTCGTAGGATTCTATTCTATGCATTGGTCTTGGATCCTCGTCGTACATTGCCTAAGGATCTAAAAACAATAAAAGAAAGTGTTGACGTCGGGGTATGTAAAGTCACTGCATTTGTCGGTCGACTCGCAAGCAAGTGACTGCTCATATTCCTGATTCAGAATACTCATATATCCGCATTTTCGACCGTCATTGGTGCATGCCGACCACATTGACCACCGGCACATCACCTCACTCCTTCTACAATCGACATAGTGATAGTGAAGACCGACGAAAGGAAGTGGGTAATGGCATAGAATCGTATTCCAAGGAGAGAGCATACAAGAACGTGAATACACTCTAATTTCTCTGTTGGTTCTGAAGAACCACCACAAGGTTCAACCGAGACGAGAAACAGGTAGGCAACATCTCCGGGCCTCTCTTGGGGGCCCTGGCGCCTGCTTATAAATAACGGAGGGATAATAACCATCAAGATACACTGTGGGGGTTGATGCAAGACTAGGGGTGTACGAGAAAGACAGACGATCCGACCAGCAATGAAGTACGCTGATGTGAAAGAAAGAACAACCCACGATTGTTAATTTCAATGTTTCTTTTTGTAGAATCTGTACACTCACAGGTGACGCCAGGTTTACGCCCAAAGCCCGAGTTCTTGATAGGAGAGAGGCCGAGCGAACGGCCAATGAATTGAACACTTGAGAACGAATACTGAGAGACCAGAAGAAGTCAAAAAGAAAATGTTGTAACGAAACGGAAGATGATGGATCAAGGCTGGGTCTTGATGCGAGATGGGAAGAGAAAAGAGAAAGTCGCGTCAAAGACGACAAATATCGTAGTCCGTGGTCGTCTTCAAGTCCGCATTCTCTTGCCTATTTAATCTTCGATTGGAGGGTGATGAAAGGAGGAAGAATATCAATGGGCGCTGGCATGATAGAAGGAATTGCTCGGAGATACGATCAACTTGAATGGGCCATGATGTCAATGACTCGATGTCGTAAGAAATTTTGAGGAGCATGCGAGCACTTCAAGCCCTCAAGGATACGAAGAGAGACGCTAGAGAGTGCCATTGATGATTGACGGCCGGGAGAGCGTGGAGTCGGGAGCCGTGAGGTTATAGTCGATTTCTGGGAGAGGCAATTTTAGAAGCTCGATCGGAGCGAGTGGAGATATAGTTGGTCATGAAGCCGACGACACAGAGTTGTCGAGAGAAGGATGATAGGCGTGCTGGCTTGGGATATGAAGTTTGCGATGATTCTATGAGCTCGTCAAGTTTGGAGGTGCTACACGAACAGAGGCGGGCGCAGCGAGGGAAATGAGTCTGAAGAGGACGGCTGAAGGTTAGGGGGTTCTAGTTATGGTCAAGGTCCTCGAGCAACAAAGATCGGCAGTAGCGGGGATGCCAATTGGGTGACTTCATCCCCTTCAGATTAAATGTGGTGAGGTGCAACACGTAGGTCGATAACACAGGTGGTTGGATGCTGATCCAGAGGACGCCACGAGCAGAGAGACGGGGGAAGCTGTCTGTCAATGCTTTCTTGTGGTGATGGAAGTAGGCGACACCATTCATCGTGTGACGTAACTCGCTCGGTAAGTCGTTGTCACTATTTGATGCCGACTCTACTCCTTGCTGCTGCCTTCCATTCTTCCATCTCCCTATGGTCCCTCGACTGTTGCATTCTTTCCCACCCCCTGTTTCCTGACCCTCGCCATCGGATTCTCTCCCGCTGTCCATCTGCCCATCTTCCCTGCTTCCTGTATCATTTACCCACCAATTTGCCTCTCCCTTGTTTCTCTCATGTACACACATGACCTCGACATATTCTAGGCTCCCGAACTTTGAAACAACTGCCAGATCTGTGTCCACAGCGGTCCATATTTCTTCGTTTTCGTCCATGAGAGCAACATCTGCCTCTGCCCAAAACCGGAACACAATGCGGCGAAGGAATACTAGGTTGGATAGGAAACCTGGTAGTTGTCGGAGAACATAGAGTGTGTCTTCCCAAATTTCAAGTCTGACGGTGTGCAGATTGGGGCAACACCGGATGTAGGCGGTGAGGCTGGCTATTTGTGTGGGGCTTATTAGCCACATGAGGAATCAGAAATCATGAGAATAACTTACAGACCACGGCTCTCTGAGCACCACCTGCCTTATCCAACTCACTACCAAATCTCAGAGATATTTCCTTCATTGTAGTAACCCACTTCATAGCAAGATGGTCGCCAATGAATGGCACCACAGTTTGTTTGGGGAACTTGAGCTGTTCTATCATAAGACACTGAATAGAACGGTAGGCATTGCTCCTTCCGAGCCAGCGCAGAATATCAAAAATTCGCTGGTATTCGCAGTTAGAAAGCCTCAATTTTTGAAGATCTCGGCCCCAACGCATGGCAAAACTATAATGATGGTCACTTGATCGTTCCCATGAGCAATGAAAGATTGTGAGTTGTTTCAAATGTTTGTGGAAGCTGACAAAACGGACAAAGTCTCCAAAGGAATCCGCTTTGATGTATTGCAATTCAAGAGATGTGAGGGATCGCAAGCCTGATGAGAAGAGGGGAAGATGAGGATACGGAATTTGAACTGAATTGTACTTCAAGGTGTTGATTTTTGGGAGGAGGGGGATACCGTCGCTGAAAAACCGGTAGATGCCAGTTGACTCCTTGGAGTTCCCCAAAATTAGATGCTTGGCATTGAAGCCCAGATGAGGGTTCATTGCGACATTGTCCAGAAACCTGTGCAGGCGTTCACCACTGACCCAAGCAGACCGATAGAGTTGGGCCCGTGATCTAGGAAACCAGGAACGGCATACGAGGGCGCATGCGCACAACGTTGCTCGGTCATAGTATGGGCGGAGAAAGGAAATGATCTGCTCACAGACCTCGGGAGGGAGTCGTGGGCCAGACATGGCGGAACCACAAAGCGATGAGAGGACCGGGGACGAAATGGGCGATTGTACAAGTACGCGAGCACTCCCGCCCTGGCCACCTTTATACCAATCACTCGAGTCCCGAAACCTGGAGAAACCCGGGGTGTAATTTTCGAAGAATGAAAACAAGCATTCTCTGCACGCTTAAAATTCCCCCATGATCCGCGGCCGTACAACTTCGTGGAGGTGTATCTCTCGTATGAGCCCGAAACTCATGAGGAGACCGCTGTTCTGGCACAATTTATGTCGTCGACTCGAGTTCTCTGAAACCAGTCGAAAGAATGAGAGACAATCGAGCTGCAATATTCTCGTGCAGCGGCGTGACATGCATGAGTGAACAGCATGCTTTTTCCGCGTGTGCATAGCTTCTGATAGAACGCTCAAATAGAATCGAATAGCAATATCTGAGATCTGAGCACCGCTCCGGGGCTCTCGATCCGATTTCACCTACTCCATACTATTGAAGTCCTAACCCCAAGTTCATTCTTCCGAGGAAACGGGGCAAGGATTCTGGAGAGAAACTGAGCACTGGACAACAGAGGGTTGTGCGCAAAATATCAGAATAGGGAAAGGTGGTCAGTAAATGATGAGCGATGGGATGTTCAGAGGTTCCCACAAATGACAAGATAAACAAGTTCTACACGAGGTGAGATCGAAATGCAAGCGTAAGGGTCTTCCCAGCACCGTAGCTGTGGGTTGCTGTGATTCGTAGACGCCACAGAAGCAAAGAGTGCGCCTTTGGGACACAACGAGGCGAGAGCGGACAGTCCAGAGTACGATGGGGGATGGACAACGTAGTATCGAGTGAGGTGTCTTGTCGTAAATCTTCCGAACAAATGATCGTTCTGGACGTGTTTGGTGTCGGAATTCAAGGAGACGCGCACATCCCAGGAACTGGCAGGCGGTCAATCTCGGAGATGAGGGAGAGGTGAGTCGGGTATAGATCGTCAGTGGGTCAGAATACGGGGCAATGGGTGTTTGTCTGCTCCATGACGTGGGATCTTGAGAACAGTGAGGGCAGATGTCGCGAGATTGTTCGGGGCAAAAAGTATTGAAGATATGGTTCGAGTCTTGTCTTGGAGAATCCATTCTATGCGTAGCAGAACGCCACCCGATTCGGGATATAATGAGGATGTCGCACCGTTCGTCACAGCCTGAGGTATGAGACACGGGAAGTGATGGACACAATTGAGAAATGAGGCGAGCCTCCTCGCAGGTCCTAGTTATAATCGACGTCCTTGTCGAACAAAGTCTGACAGTAGCGAGGACGCCAATTGCGTGACTCCATGTCCTTGAGGTTCAATGGGGTGATATGCAACACGTAGGACGATAGCATACAAGAGTTTTCGACACATGGACAAATCCCGCACCAGAGAATGCCACGGGCAGAGAGGTGAGGAAATACATCTGTCAATGAACTCTTGCAGCTATGGAATTCGGCGACACCCTTCGTTACGTCATGTAGCCCACTGGGAAACTTGACATCGGCGGGTCCGTCGGTCTTCGGGTGAGCTTCGGAGCGAACCCATTGCTGCTGCTGGTTCTTCTTCCATCCGTCGTCCCTCTCTCCAGCTTCACGGTCGTATTCCTCCCTGCTCTCCGTCCCATCTCTGCCACCATATTCTGCGCCGCCTCTCGTGATCTCTTCCCACCAATCCGATACCTCCTCGTCCCTCGAAAGGCGGCACTTCACCTCAACATATTCCAGTTTTGTGAACTTTGCGGGATCTGCTAGATCTCTGTCCACAAACTTCCATGTTTCCTCGTTGTCACGCAAGAGAACGATGTCTGCGTTGGCATGAAAGCCAAACGCAAGGCGGCGAAGGGATACTAGGCCGGATAGGACATCCGGTAGTTGTCGAAGAACCCAGAGATAGTTGAAACGTATGCGGAATTTAACAGTGTGCAGATTGGAACAAAGTCCGATGAAAGCGACGAGGCCAGCTATTCGCATCGCTCGTCAGCTATATGAGAAAGCTGGAAAACATGATATTGACTTACAAACCAAAGGTTTCGTAACCCCATCAACGTCCTCCGAACCAGAAGCCAGACCCAACGATACCACCTTCAGAGTAGACACCCACTCTATGCCAATGTGGTCCACTACAAATGGCACTTCGGATTGTTCGGAAAACTTGAGATCTTCTATCTCAAGGCACCGAACAGCACATGCACTATGCCTCCTCGCAAGCCAGCGGAAAAGATCGATGACTTGATTATATTCGCACCCTGAGAAGCTTAATTTCCGAAGTTCGCCACCCCAACATGGAGCAAAGCTATAGTGGTGGTCACTTGATCGCTTCCAGGAGCATCCATTGATTTCAAGGTCTATCAGTCGCTTGTGGAAGCTGACAAAACGAATGAATTCTCCAAAGGAATCGGCTCTGATGGATAGCAACCGAAGGGATGTGAGGGATCGAAAGCCCGATGGGAAGAGAGAGAGGTGGTGATATGGAATGGAAAGCGAGATGTACGTCAAGGAAGTGAGCTTCGGAAGGAACGGGACCACGTTACTGAAAAACCGGTAGATGCATACAGTTGCTGGAAACACCAACAGGTACAATTGCTTGACATAGATACCGAGGTGAGGGTAAGATGCGATCGCGTCCACGAACTCGAGAAGTTGCTCGTTCCGGACGTCGACGTGCTGATAGAGTTGCGTGCGGGATCTGGGGAGCCAGGAACGACACACGAGGGCACATGAATGCAATGAAGTCTTCCTAACGACGAAGTTGATGATTCTCTCGCAGACTTCTGTAGGAAGTCGCGGGGTATGTGGGCGCAGTAATGTGCTGGTCATGATGGAAAGTTGAGGAGCTGTGAGAGTGGGGCAGGGAAGGGAGTGTAAGGCTGGAACGTGAGTGCTCCTGCCGGGATCAACACTGTACCGTTTGTTCCATGCTGACTCCGCGCTCAAGGGAGGATGATGGTCTTCCTAACCTGACAGAACCCAATGCACACAGTGTTCGAAAATGACAACGAGGACGTAGAGCACGTTGAGAAGAGCCCGTGAAGCGCCCGACCTCTTTCGTTTAAGGATATTGGATGGCCAAGGAGGCGACGAAGCTATGAGCGTTGAGATACACGTATCCTGGTTACGCCCTATGTGAGTACTGGAAAGATGACAAGAGAGGTCGCACCATGTGGAACGTCCTACCTAACCTCGACGTATCCTAGCCTCAAAATCGAACTTCCTTCTGAACCTGATTGCATGAATATTGTAGCAAGGAGTGATTAAATGGAAGTATTTATTCTATTCATATCACTTGTTAGGTTGATATGTCAGTCGCAGATAGTGAAATCGAACTACCATTGACTTTGTAGTGAGGCTACCGATCTTGTCCAGGGTCTTGAAATTCAGTCTCAATTGTGGACGTTGCCCTTATCAACTTGATGTCAAGTACTCAGCGCCCACCCCCCACCCGAGAAGGACCACATCCTGGATCAGAGTGTGACGTTGAGAGAGCGAATGTCCTCGTCAAGCTTCGGGAACAGGGGAAAGGGGCATAGGCACGCTCACCAAAAAAATCAGGACAATGATTTCGAAATGTCGTCCTCTTGGTTCATCACACCGCCGCGTGCCAGGGTTTCCGGGGATTTATATGCAAGATTCGTCCATACGAGCACGAGGACATGATCAAGACGCGACCGAGGTGAATGAGTGACGGAGGATGTTGACTGTGAACAAGAGCTCCGTGAGGATCAAAATTCGGACAAATTGCCGCGTGTGGCACGACACGTAGCCACGTCATCGCGTCTTGATCGCATCTGTATGCCACTGGCAGCGCCCACGTTGGCAACTTCAGGCCTTCAGTCTCGTCTACTCGATAGGATGGATTTTCGTCTTTATTGAGGTCCTTCAGCGTCTACTTCCTAACTTCGTCACCATGGGGGGGGGGGGGGGGTATATCGATCCTCCGACTAGAAATGCGGACTGCGTCAGCAAGGCCTTGCTCGCTTTTGTTTGGTCGGTGAAGAACACGCAATGGCTGTTTGTGAGGCAGATGTAGTCCGAGTCAGACTCAAAAGACAGTGCATAAGAAGGGAAAACTCTCCGGATGCGCGCCTTTGGCAAGATTGGAGGCAGCATCTCAAATGGGCGGGTTCCACTTTCCAAACCAAATTTTGTCTTTCTTATGGCTGGAATGGGTAAATCTTCCTCCTCCTCCTCCTCCTCTTCCTGCGTGGTAGAAATGTCGTTGGGTATGATACATTTCGTTTTCTGTAGAGCTCTCCCTCCACAAAAAGGAATTTCGGCGTCTACTTGGGGGGCATGTCCGAGTCTGTATGACAAAGCCCGAGGGCGCAGACTGCCTTTTACATCAAAAAAGCGTTACGTGGTTGTAGGGGAAATCACCTTGCGAGCAAGGAATCCTGCATTCTCCATCCTCCCCTCACACCCGGCTCCGCCGCTATTGCCAACCCTCAATTATACTAGACTTGAATTGACGGCGATGGCAAGCACGCACGGGACCGGCCTCTCCTGACCAAAACTTGTGGGAGACGGCGATGCAAGCACGCACGGATCGGCTACTGAGGGAAAAAGGATCAATTGAGTCGTCAATGGTATATTGGGGTGAACCTCTTTTACTAAACACAGTGGAAGCACTCAGTCTTTTCTATATATTCTTAGAAACTACTTTTATGATAAATGTATTTCTGTATCACTACATATGAATAATCCATCTAGTATAACCAATAATATCTAATAGTCTATAAAGAGTGAATATAGCAAATGAATAAGAGTAGTCCCATGAATTCTTCTTGAATCTTATATTCTCACCAGATCTTTATCTCATGAAAACTAAAAAGTGTGGATTGTGTGGATTAACAAATCTTTTTGGTTAGAAAAAAGACCAAAACTTCTTGAGCTAACAATATAATTTTTAAGAGAGTGGATAAAATATACTAAAAATTATTAGGGTTCTAAAATCTTTTCTTCTGAAAAAAATATCTTAAAAAATTTTTTTGATAAGATAATTTTTAAAAGAAAAATCTAAAACTAGATAGACTCTAAATATATTTTTGCATTGTCAATATAGAAATTTTAAAATCAGACACTGAAAGTTTTAAAGACTCAAGTTAGAAAAAAATAACAGATATACATTTAGCATACTTTTAAAATAATTTAAATAAGCAATTTTTAATAGAGAATTTTAAGTCTTTGAAAAATTTGCCTTTGAACTTTTT